>PVJX010010237.1:0-57817 GCA_004027295.1 Dolichotis patagonum
TATTGGTTGTTGGACTCCCTATGATGTGTGTTATGGCTTGGCAGAAAGTTTGTCTGCATTTTGCTCATGCCCAGAGACTTTGCCTGAGACTGAGATTAAGGGTAATGGACTGATTAATCTGGCAAAGGAAATTTCAAGGCAGTCAAACATTGAGGCTGTGGCATGGCTATTGTTGGGGGCTTTTAGCCAGATCTATGTTTCAAATCAAGGGCAAAGAGCAAAGCAGGATAATTTAAAACACTGTGAGTTTGGCCAGAAGGAAAACTCCAGTAAAGCTGTGGATTGTAAAGATAGTGTTGAGACTTTGATTGCTGAGAAGAAACAGAGAGATAAGAAAGATGGCCACTGGGCATCCTAGGGAGCAGCAGGTCTCCACCTTTTGCAGCCTCCAAACTACAAAAGTGAATTTTCTCAGATGAGAAAGCTTCAGAGTACCATGCTCCAGAATGGCACAGGAGGCCACATGAGGTTCCAGAATGGCGGCAGCCACATGAGATTCCAGAATGGTGGCAACATAGAAAAGCTTTTCTTCACAATCAGGTAAACAGAGCCCAGTAATCCAGGCACTAGACCCCTATAGCCAAGAGAGAGAAAAGCCTGGCTACTGCTCCAGCTGGCAGCAGACCTTGGCGGCATCCACATGGTGCTGATTTTAGGTGCAAGGAAAATGCACAAATTCCGAGAGTAAGAATGCTTCCACCTCAATTGCAAAGGGCCTGGGAGGCCAAGCAGTGTGCCCCTGAGAGGGCAATATGTAAAGGTGTAAGGGTGAAGTGCAGTGGAGACCCCAGAAGTTTGGAAAAGCCAAGAACATGGATCATCCAAGGAAAGCTGCAAAAACTAAGCAGAGAAGGTTTAAGAGAAAAGCTGCAGGAGCTGAAATCCCTGGAAGTGCCACAGGAGTAGAATCCCTCAAGCCTTTTGGAGCTTGCAACCAGATTGCTTCAAATGCTGAACATGGAACTCTAGGACTTAATGTTCACCCTGCTGGATGTTGGACTTGCTCTGTTTCCAATACTTTATATTCCCCCATTTGTAACTTTTGGAATGGTAATGTTTATTTTGTGCCTTTGCATTTCAGAAATGTTTAACCTTGTTTCACTTGTACAGGGGGTTACAGTTAAGAGTTTGCCATAGATATTGGAGGAGACTTGGGGCTTGTACTTCTCAGCAATGCTGAAAATGTTAGGACTTTAGCAACTTTTGGAGATGGACTATATGTCTGTTGTATAAAGGTTGTACATGAGTCTTTGGGGGTCAGGGGTGGAATGTCATGGTTTATGTCGGTGGCCCCCAGGCCTCATGTATTTGCATTGTGCATTTGTGATTGGTTCATTGTTTAGTGCTTGGATTGGTGGTGTCAGTGCTACACCCTCTTACGGGGTGGAGCCAGGATGTGATATAATGGCAGGAAGAAGGTATGTCTGTCTCTTGCTGGTTTCCGCTTGCTGTTTGCAGCCGCCATGAACTGCGGCCCTACCATGCCACCCTGTTTTGGAGCCAACTGAGTATGGACTGAAACCTCCAAAAACTGTAAGAAATAAACCTTTCCTTTCCCAACTTTGGGCATCAGGTATTTTGTCTCAGTGATGAATGAAAAATAACTAAGACAGACCTCTACTCCATTCTTACACTTTCTCTAACACTATTTCTTTTCTTCCCCTCTTATAAGGACCCTTGAAATTACATTGGTGCCATCCAAATATTCTAGAATAATCTCATCTCAAGATCCTTAACAATTGCAGAGTCCCACAAGTGTGTCAGTAATAAAAACATCTTCAGGGAACCCTTATTTGGCCTACCACCCTTTCCTACATTCCTAGAAAATCAGGGTTTCAATTTAAAAAGATGGGAATTACATTTGCTTAAGAGATATATCTGGGTCATGAAGCTCTTTTGCAGTATTTTTATTCCTCCCCAGACCAAATACATAACCCTGTACAGAGTATCCAGAACCTGTGTTTCAAGAGTCAAGAAGAATTAGGAAGAATAATAGTTCCAAATCTTCAAAAAGCAGGAAGGCAGAAATAGTATCTGGAAACTGGAGTTCAAGTTGAGAAAAACAAGCAAAGTGATTTTTCAAAGCGAAGTTAATTAGCATGGCCTAAATAGCTGAAGTTTATGATGATGCTCCTTTGGACACTGAGCTCGAACTTTGGCTCAGATGTGCAAGAAATTGTGTATATTATTTTGTTTAAAAATGTTTGTATAATGCAATTACAGCTTGGCCATAATTAACATTCCTTTCATGAAATGTTCAATTTCTCAAAGCATTCCCCTTATGCCTGATTCTTTCCTTAAATTATACACAAGTTTGAAGTCAGTGACTGAGTTATCCTTATAAGTTTGGGGCAAGGATTTTCCTGCCTTACTAGTTTGGGGCACTTGATGCTGGCATGATCTGTGACTACGTGACCACCTGAGGTAGCAATCTCAGTGAAAGCTGGTAGGTGAAAGGGAAACTTTTCCTGTCTTTGCTAAGGCTGGAGAGTGCCCACCGCAGATCCCACCCAAACCTACAGTGGATCGCACCCACTCTGTTGTCTGCAGTATTCTCCCTCTGCCCTGCTTTCTGCTACTGGGTTACCTAAACCTGCTCTCAGGGCAGACCTGCTGGAGTTTAGCTCACATGATACAAACAAACTGCAGAGTCATGAAAATCAAACTGCCAAGACCTTGTGACTGACTCCATAGCTCCCTTGATAAAGCTATCATAACGCCTTCAAGATGCTCCCTGGTTTGGGCCTCAAATAAGAGCTCCCACCTTCCTTGTTCAGCTCAGCGAGCATTCTCGTGTGCACACTCATACACACCAGCCCTGACTAAGGTCAAGAAGAGGAAACGGGGATATAGATATCTATATTTTCCGCTGTCCGTCTACTTTCCTTTTTCTTCATGTCACTGTTCACAGACTGAAAAGAGCACCTTTTGATGACCACACCTACATAACAGCCTTTCTGAATCTAGCTGAGCATTAAAAGCATGCAGAGATCATTTTTCTTAATTACGGGAGTATTACATGATATAAGCAATCCAAATCCAGTTACTGATGAACTAATTTAGAGCATAGGAATAGAGGAAGTGTTTAACATTATCTTAGTAATATTTTTGATATTCCATTTGTGCGCAAATCCTTAGAGAAGACTTGGTGAAATAATATGAAAGTATTATACCTAAAAAGCAGAGAAAAAATCTTTTTAAAATTTTATCTCTTGGAAAAACCATCAAGGCTAAATCACCAATGACACAAAGTTATGTGATATCATATGCCATCTCTATGAGGGGCTGCAAAGGGAAGTCCAGACCCATAATCCCAAAGTGAGCATGAAAAAAACGTCAGATGAACCCAAACCAAGGAGTACTGATAAGTACTGTATGAATCTCTCACAGAGATGAAAAAGAGAACTAGGCTACAAAACTATCACAGAGCAGAAGAAAATGAGGCCTAGACAAGTAAATGCAATGTTGGTGGCCTAAATTGGACCCTGAGACGGAACAAATATATTAGAGGGGTACAATGGTTAAACTGGATAGAGTCTGGAGTTTGGTTAATAATAACATACAAATATTATTTCCCAGCTTTCAAAGTAGTCATAGAAAATGTTAACATCAGAGGATACAGAAGAATTAAGAGAAGATTCTGCATTTTCCTTGTACCTTTCTGAAATCTAAACTCATTCCAAAACTAAAGAGTATGTAAACCAAATAAATAGCAAAAATGTCAGGACATCATTTCCAAGGTTAAGGCTCAAACCACTGGATGTCTCTTTCATTTGGACCCTTACCCCGAGCCCGCTTTCTGGAGAAGCAAGCTGCTATGCTGTGAGAGCTTTCTGGGAAGGCTCATGTGCCGAGCCGGGAGCTCCTGCCTCCACCTGGGTGTTGGCACCAGCAGCAGTAGCACAAAGGAGCTTGGGTGCAATTCTCATCCAGTCAAGCCGGAGATAACTTCAGCCTCCTCTGACACCTGGATTTCAGCCTTACAGACTGTGGTGACAGTTATTCAGCTAAGCCACACATGGACTCCTGGTCCCCATTAACTATGAAATAACAAATATTTATAGTTTCTAAGAAATGAACTGTCAAATTTAAGAATCTACCCAACAGAGTTGATCAATAACTGCTGAAGTTATAATAAAAACAGTAATTATCAGAATAATAGAAGTAGAAGGGAAGTTGTAAAACAAATGAAATCAGACGTCATTTCTTTATGATTACCCAGTCTACTTCTCAGATACAGAGGATATGAATAGATACTGAAGACAGGAAGCCAGGTCCACAATTAGTCCCCCAACAAAATCACTACTTTACAAAAACATGAATAGAGAAAGAAAAAAGAAAGAACTTCACAGTAATTTAGTGCTTTATATATTATGCAGGTGCTGCCAATGACAGATCGTCACTGTTAGAAGTCCTTTTTAACACACAAGGGCTTAGAGAAGAGATCTGTTATACCAGAAAGTCCTTACAAATTTTTAAAAGACAGGCACACCTACATTAATTTTTGCCATTTATCATTAGGCTTAACTCTTAAGAGAGTTACAAAGATGAAGTCAAAGTCTGGTACAATTTCATTACACAACTTTTCTACTTTTCAATGACATTGAACTATGTTTTTAAGCATATACTGCATAAATGAGGCCTGTTCACATCATAAAGGCTATAACCAAATTTGTGCTAAGTTTGAAACTGTAATGTTCTAGCAAGAAATTCTGCTGCATTCTTTATAATTACCAGAACAATTTAATCCACTGTAGAAATGAGTTTTCTGTTAATGATGTTTTGTAGATATCCCCTTCTCCTTTAAAATTAATCTAAATTCTATGTAATTTCTGACATTGGGGAATAAGAAAACGAAAATTCTTTCACATAACAAAACCCAGCTAAAAGATTTAACAAAAATATTAAATTAGGAAGATGCTAACACAGTAAAATTTGAAATCAGATATTCCTGAATCATCAAGAAAGCACTTAGCATTTTGGAGAAAGATAAGAAAATTGAAAGCATGTCATCAAGAAGAGGATGACTCAGTGGGCAATTTAGTAACATCCATTAAATTACCGAATGTACAAACCCATTGGCCAGGCAATCTATCTTCTAGAAGTCAATGCTAAGGAAGCATACAACCATACAAATATATGTGAAACATGATATATCCATCGCAATGTTTGTTAAGCCAGTCAAACTGAAAATAGGTAAATATTCAGGAAGGAGTGTCACATATCTTTTTTAGCCAGTAAAAAAACACTAAAACCATGTAGATCTTGACATAGTAAGGTATCCACAATATAAACAATGAAAGAAGAGCTTCCAGATATTATGTTCATATGAACAGTGTGACACATTTTTCTTTATGTATCTTCACAGTCTGCAGTCTCACTCTCTTTCAATCCAAATACAGAGTAATCTTCCAGGAGTGAGACACTTTCCCTAACTGCTCACATGAAATACAACACCCACATGCAACTACCACTGTGATTCTCCCTTTCTGTGCAGTGATTTGCACTAGTTTTCTTCCATCATCCAGCATGTTATATTTAGTTCTGTTCATTATGACTTCTCTCCAAATAATATAATTTTCAGCAAAGCAAGAACTGTATCTATATTCCCAATTTCTCCAATAAGACCTAGTGCTAGATAAGAAAACAAGGACAACTTGCTGAAGAAATAAATGAGTGAATGAATCTGTATTAGAAGACAGAATAGTAAAGCACAAAAAGTTAAATAGCTAACCTGAATTGATGTAGCTGGTGAAAGCTGAGCCTGTGTTCCTAACCAAACACACTCTACGCCCTCTCCTCTCTCTCCTGCTTTTCTCTTTTCTGTCAGGAAAGAGCAATATGAGGCATTTGAGCGTACTATTTCCCCACACCAAACTTTATAGGACCCTGTTCATATTTTGTTTCATTGTTCTCTTCTCACTTGGAGCCTTCAGTGAAATACCTTTAAGTCCAGCCTTAGATACCCATATCTCTTTGAAAGGTGCATCATCCTAATGAGCACACATATTTTAAGTTCTTTGCATCTCATTTTGTTTTGCAGCTCTGTCACTCATGTTTAGCCCATGCTTTGTATGATCTGTAGTCTATTCTAAGAAACCGTGTATGTGATTAGAAACTGTCACTGACAGTTTGTATCCCTCTTTCTTGTAGGACTTCTTCCCATAAAAGGGGGCATGAAAGGAACTCATCCATACTTGTCCACCTGCCCATCCTCGCTTATCCTCAAAACTGTTTTCTTTTGCTTACTGAAATGAAAATAACCCTTGGAGATTTTTCTTAGAGCATGTTTTCCTATTTCTGTTTCCAGAATTCAGTTCACAGTAGCTCACATCATTGTAATGCTTTCTGAGACAGTTGGGACCTTGTTGACAGAATTTAGAAACCTCTGATTGTCTTGACAACTTTACTCTGTCGAAATAATTCAAATCTGGCCTAAGCAGCAATGCACAGAATAGGACAGAAGTATAGCTATCTCCACAACCACTTAACCTTTGGCCTCACTACTCAGGTGGCCAACAAGGACACCAATTAGTGGTAGACCTACGATAGACTGAGGTAGCTTCTACAAACTCTGTAGAAATATCAGAGGCAGAAAAGAAAAGGAAAAAACGCAGGCAAATGTCTTTGTGTTATTTCTTTGATAAAAATTAATGAAAGGTCTCTCCTTCTGGCTTACAGATTTCTATTACAGAAAAGAAAAAACAAGGAAAAGCCAAAAGTAATGTTCCCAATTAGATAGCTCTGTTATTTCTATTTTATAAATACCTAAAAGCATTTGCAAGTGACTGCAACTCATTTAAATCCATTGAGTTTTTATTACACATTTTATATGTCATTAATAATGATATTTTAAGGCTAGATCTCTAAATCTTTCTTCCTTCTAAATACCTTGTAGTGTAGGAGATAAAAAAGTATCAAAAAGTCATAACAATAAACATATTTTACCTGAGTCATCTAATGGAATAATTATCATTATATAATATGTTGTATGTCTTACTTTTTTTTACTTTTTTATTTCTCATTCAGTAAAATACCTGTTTTAGCCAAGTGTGGTGGCACATGTCTGTAACTCCAGTGCTTGAGAGGCTGAGATTGCACAATTGGCCTGAATTTGAGGGTCATCTGGGCTACATTCTGAGTTCAAGTTCAGCCTGAATTATGTTGTGAAATCGCTTCAAAAACAAAAATACCTGTTTTGCTATTTTTGTTAATCAATATATTTTCTTACTATTCTGTGACAACCTCTTTTTGACAAAGGCATTATCTATAATTACTGAGAAATGATGGAAATATATTCTGAAACTAAAGCTAAAACTTTTGACAGTTTATCTAATTTTAGTCCTTGCATTCATTTTTAAATAGGAATACTGTAGTTACATGTGGAAAAATTGCTTCCTCATCTTAACTCAGCTACTACATAATTTCTTGTCCTTGTACACGTTACCATTTTGAGGCTACCATTTGGCCTCCATTTGTTCCTCTGTCATAACCTATCCTGAAATCACTTCATATTGAGGAGGAGCGGGAGGGTGGTAAGGGAAAGCCAAGGGGAGTAATGGAGGGGTGGAGATGTTTAAAGTATGTTATGTGCATGTACAAATCTGCCAAAATTAAGCTCACCATTCTATATAATTAATATACCCTAATAAAGAAAAATTAAAAGAAGAATAAAATCATCTCATCTCTAGCTTAACCATATGTTATGATTTGCATTGGGATGTCCCTCCAAAACCTTGTGTGGTCATGGGGGACGGTCTTTCCAAGGTGGCTAAATCTAGCATTTGTGATTGGTTCACTGTCTAGCACTGGGACTGGCAGCATGAGTGCTACACTGGCTGAGGGGCTGGTAGCTGGCATATAATGTAAGGGAGGAAGGTGGTGTGCTTTTCCCTTTTGCACTTTTTGCTCTTGTCGCTTGCAGCTGCCATGACAATTGCCCCTTAGCCATGCCACCCTGCCTTGGTACCAGCTGATTATGGTCTGAAACATCCAAAAACTGTAAGCTAAACAAACCTTGCCTTCCTTCATTTTGGACATCAGATATTTTGTTTCAGCAATGAGAGTGAAGTACCCAAGGCACCATGCAACAGATGGAAATCTTTTTATCAGTGCTACAAAAATAAAGAACAAAAAACACAAGGAATATAAAGATGAATACAAATAATTGTAATTTTCACTCTAGGATTTGAAAGTCATTAATAAAAATAAGATAAGAATAAATATATAAAAGAGTAAGTGAATGTAATGTACAAAAGCAATTAGGAAGTAACATTGCTAATAAAATATGGCAGAATGCAAAATTTTACAACCACTTTTTGTACTTCTGTAACACCCATAATATCTCTGGAGATAAGACTATAATTTTCCTTATGAACTGCATTTTCTTTCTACAATTTTTAGTTGACCAAATGTATTTAAATGTTAACACTGAGATACATATAAAACAGTGTGCAGTAGCACTGCTGCAAATTGGCAGTAGCAAAAAGTCATGTTTTTCTTAACCATCAGAATATAGAGAGGGTTTTTTAGACTAAAGAGTTTTATAGAGGAAAGACTGCATCTGTATATATGATTTTTTTCTTTGCAATAATTTGTCCAAGGAATGTAAGTCTTTGTCATAAATCTTCTATAATTAAGGATGGAACAAAGACCCCCTTAAAAGAAAAGCAAAAATACATTTTACATCTACTACATTAGTAGCATGCACACCTATAGCTGTTACTTTCATAAAGCAATCTGTCTGTCAGCTATCTATGACATACAGAACCTCAGCACAGGTTACTGATATCCTGTCCCTTTCCAACAGTTCATTCTCTGAGCTGCCTTTCCTGTATGAAGAGGAACAAGCTGAGGAGAAAACTCCGATAGTCATCACTATGATGCATCTTTGACACTAGGATTTATCATGCACTCCATCCTCTACTTTCACCATGAATTCTCACCCTTGCTATTCTCATCAAGATTAAGGTAAAATTCACACTTTCTTTTTCAAAATCTTTTAGATGTTAGAAGGGAAAAACCAAGATTTCCCATGGCCTTTGGATATTTTTAATCCTAATTCTTAATATAATTACCCAAGTCTAAGTTCAACGAGCCAGCAAGTGGTAATATTGCTTCTTGGAAATCTGAACATATTGCTGTTTTACACTTTCAGATTTTCAAACCACAGCACAATATATTCAATAATTTAATAAATGCATCTGTGAACATCTCACATGAACAGTTTCAACCTGCTGCTTCCCACTATTGAACTCTTCCTCTTCTTTTTTATCTCAGATACAATGTCTTCTTTTTCCCTGGCATGGATACCTTTCCAGTCTGTGTTGTTGATATAATCCCTCTCACTTCTCGCAGTCTTCTTGTATATCAAATATGTCCTCTTCCCAATGTATTCTTCCAAGATCTATAACCCTGTTTAATGAGATCATTAACCAATTTGTGTTAACCTTTTTAGTGGACTCTACCTCATTTGTATTCCTTTGCTTTATTTTTTCCCTGCTACTGCTGGAAAGAAATCAGCCCTCTGAAGTTAAAGCCTCTTCCTGTCTTGCAGTGTGTATGTTATGTTCACCAAGGAGGAGAAGGATACGTTTGAGGGTAGTACATGTGGGTAGACTCTTCAAGGTTGTAAGCAGGATTATACTTAGCTTGTTTCAAGGATCAGACTCCCACTGTCTGAACCTTGGTAGAACCCGGAGAGGGAGTGACAGAGCCTCTTAAGAGATCGGCTGATCATGTAGTACTGGACAACAGGAACAAGAATTTCCAGCATCAGAAAAACTGCTAGTGTCCCATGTGGGGAATCTTTGCTTGAATCTGGAAGTAGAAGAAAGGAAGTCAAACACTGGCAAATTAAATTTTCTGCCATCCTAATGGGATGACTTGGATTCAGATTAATTTTCTTCTGCCTTGTCATGAGTGTACATATGAGACACGTCAAGGATTCAGGGGACAGAGAGAGTAAAAATGATCCAGATGCTACATGTATGTGCATCAAACCCCCAACAATTCATTTCTCATTTCCCCTCCAATCAGGCTCTTCTTTGATCTGGTAATGACAAATGTATCGGCAGTGATCACTAATCACCTAACTGGCAAAGCCAATAGTGCTTTCTGAGCCTTCTTGACAGATCTTCTGCAGCACTGCACCCCTCTTGATCCTGTCTTCTTCCTAAAACTCCTCTCCAGGGCTTCCACTCTCCTCTTCCTCCTCTCCTTGCTCCATAACTCTTGCTGTTCCCCATGATCCTTGATCCTCCTTATTTGTGTATGCCTGGCATCTCTGATTTCATTGATTTCTATGACTATTTCAAATATTTCCTAGAATTTATGTGTGTGAATAGGTATCATGTTAAGGTATTCCTATTGCCTCTCCTTCAACCAGCAAATCATACGCATTATTGACAAGCGTACATGTCCAGTGGATATTGTTCTGCCTTGTCAAATGTTACCTGCCCCAAATTGAACATTTCTTTCTCTTTTGGAATTACTCATCTTTCTTCATTGCCACTCAGACTATTGTAAATGATGGTCTTGTACATGTCATATCAGGGGTGATATACAGGAAAAGAAGACCCATGCGTGTCAGTTAGATCAGGTGAATACTGTTCATGCAGAGAAGTACATTCTGGTTTCCTATTTTTATACCTATACAATCAGGGAAAAATCAGAGCCTCCATTTTCTCATTTTCTGTAACTGCCAGCTAGATGTTAACATCCAAGGTGACCTTTGAAGCCATTAGCTGATGATCACACCGTAGATGACAGAGATCTGTGAGTTTTATTCCTGGAATAATTATGTGGAAATGTTTCCTTATTGCATTTTTACTGTATTCAACCACGGAAATTTCACAAAGTTGAGAAATTATTGTCATTCCATCAAACATAGGTAATAGAAATAAAAGAAGCTGAACACAATGAACAACTTACAAGATCAGATAGCTAGAGTCATAGCAGAACTTCAGTTGCAAATGAGTCCTACTGACTCCCAAATTCATCTTCTTTCCACTCAGCTAAGGCTCATCAGGCTCTAAATTTACATGACAGTTTTTCACATTGTCACCCATGTGTCATTTATCCAAGTACATGATTCTTTTAATCTGGAAAACACATTGTCTCTCCTCTCAATTTCTGATATCCTGGAACCCATTTAAAGCAAGCAAGTAAGCAAATACATATCACAATTAAAACCATTGACATTAAGGAAATAAGAGTAAGGGTATATGCTCGCTACCTACCTACCGACTTTACTTCACAAATATGAATGATCTGTATTAGAACTCCTAGAAGTGCTTTTTAAAAACAGATTCCTGGGCTTCATCCCAAATCCACTACTTCTGGATCTGTTTTGTTTATATTTTTAACTTTATATCATGAGCTGTTCTAATTTCTACCAAAGTATAAGAACCACAAGTCTAAGTATCATAAATTCTATTTTTTAACCTAAAAATCATATGCCTGACTGAACTGCACAAATCTATGCATCTACAGAAATTTTTCACTATTATCCTCTAAATGTCTTCACAAAATTTGAAAGTTGTGAAGACACTAACCTAAATAGCAAATTATAAATGACTTATAACTAGAATTTCAAAATCTATTTCCTGAAATAGCATATTTCCTGTTACTTCTTTTACATTCTTAACTGTTATGTGATATTTGGTAGCTATTTACATAGGCCAGAAACCTGCCTCAAAAGACGTTAGAAAAAGATTTTCTTCTGGAACTCAATTTCCCATCTTGCAAAAATAGTTTTAATAAAAATATTACATGTAAAAAGATTTTTAGCTCATTTTAGTGTGAAGATAATCTAGCTAGAATGCAACATGAGCAAACGTAAACACAACTGTAAGATTTTTGGCATAGTTTCTGTAATGAATTTGATTGCCCAAGGTGTTCATTTTCAGTGTGTGTGCTATACCTCAGATATATTTGTCTTCACTTTTCAAAGTGTGAAGAAAACAAATGCTTTTTGCCTGGCTGCTAAACCATATATATAAAGCAGGCACAGTCCAGCTGCCTTCTTGCTGGATTGCCACACACCATCTGGTTGGCATCTATCCTACGTACAGAATGCCAACACATACCCGGGAAAATAAAACATTCATACAAATATATATTTTTAGCCAGGGAAAATTGGAATTCTAGGTACATAAAAACAATTACAAAAGTGTTTTACCTATGCAAATCTGAATGACTGCATTTCCAAATCCTTTTCTCAGAAAAATATCCACAGATATAAAAACAGCAGCTAATATATTATAGAAGTGTGTTGAAAACAGAATAACAAATGTTCAACAGTGTTTTAAAGTCTTCATTCTGGGGGATATCAAGAGTGTATTTCTACTGTTCTTTACCCAATTTTATAACAATAATAAGTGTCTCTAAATCTGTGAGAATCCGATTCACTGCTACATAGTTATTGGTTAATTAATCAAGCAAATGCGTGTGTAAAAGGTTTGTTGGGTTTTCTGAATGAAGCTATCAGGTTTTTTTTCCTAAGCACTTTATTTAGATAGGCCAGATAGGAAAGAAACATAAATTATATTAGAAAATCAACATAAGTCTTCAGTATAACGAAAGGGCAAATATGATGACCATCAAGATAAGCATGGAAGTGGCCAGGTTAATATGATACAGCCATGTTTATACCAAGTACCAGCCGTATTTACTTCACCACCTCAAAGAGTATAAAAATAACACAGTTTGCTAACGCATGCATTAGCATTCAGTTTGGGTTGCAAATCAACATAATTTTTTTAAACACTAAATTTTTCCTTATACTGATGAGTTACCAGGACCGTGGAAACATGGTTTTACATTAGAGATTTTACATACAAGCCATGTGCTTTCTCTAAGAATACTTTTCTTTCTACATATTAATTTTAAAAATTTATAATAAAGTATTTGTATATCTACATCTATGAAAGAAAAAACAAAGTTAGGTGCCAGTATGGGTTGCATACCATTTATTCTTCATCTGCTGGTTCTGTCACTTGTATGAATGTGTGAACACATGAAAAAATGTAAATGTATATCAGTCTATAATATAATGAGTCTATTTGATTCCACCAATTAAATGTGTGAAATTAAATAATAATTTGAATAAGAACCTTTTAACTTAGCAAATTTGAATTATTTCCCTTAAAAAGCAGAACTAATTGTTGGTAATTATGGCTATAAATGGACTAAAAAGTGGTATATGTTTCCTGATCCTGTATATTTTCTTGGACGGAAAAACTATTTCTTATATTAGAAACCCAAAATATAAGCAAAGAGCAAAACAAAAGGTAATAGAAAATAGATGCCTCTTTTTGTCAATCAGGAAGGAGACCAAGAAATGTGGGAAAGGTGGGAGAGAAGAGAGAAAAAAGAGATGACAAAAGAATTGAGATATACTAGCTCCCCACAAGGAATATAATCATTACATACCGCAACATGTTCTAATAAAAATAAAAATTGGAGAAAAGATCTTTATATGGAAAGTGTCATGTGACAGAAAATTCACTATAATGAGAATCAGGAAATTTGGGTTCTGGTTGATAATGGACTGTAGATAACTTAAATTCTATTGACCTGGGTCCCATCACCAAAACAAGAATGTGGAACAAAACCACTCAAGTTCCTTAAACTGCTAATATTCTAAATTTGAAGGTGTGTATCCATGTTTGAAACATCCAAAGATAATATTTGTTAAATTACCTAGGACACTGCTGGCATACAAATAGTCATATTGTAGTTTGAATCTGAATATAGAAATCTACTTCTTAATAAGGATATTTTTATTCTGAGGTAGTGATCATAACAGAAAAACCAAAGATGTAACCATGCAACTTCTCATTGTTTTCTCAACCACCCCTGTCCTCTGACACTTGGAAGATTAAGCATATGTTCCATAACAAAATTTATAACAAGAGATGCTACAAAAATCTGGCCCTTTTGATTGGAATCAAGTATATGAGCACGCACAGGAAATCCACAGCCATTTTTCTGGCTTGACAACTAACTGTCTCATACATGACAGAAACTGAAGAATTGCTGTATTGTATGATGAAGTATATGGACTCAGCAATAATTTTTTTCTAGGAAAATTCATTTTTTAAAAAAGTAGTACACTGCCATTTCTAGGATAACACTCATTTTTATAAAAGTAATACCTTGCCAAAGATGGTATACCAATGCTCTTGGTAATACCTCCCTCAAACAAATTCTGCTTTCGTTAGCTCTGCTAGTACATGCAAAAAAAATTTATAAAGCACTAGTTTACTAGGTGCACACATAATATTAAATATAAACCAGAATCCGATAAATTATTTGTTAGTATAGGTCAAACACAAAAAGTTAGCCATGATTAGATCTAATTACAAGTTGCTTCCCCAGACCATAACATTCAGCCAACAATGGGATCACAGATTCTATAATTTGTTCTACCCACAGATTTTGGATAGAACTCACCTGATTGATTGATTTCCTTTCTCATTGTCTCTTTCTGTTTGCCTTCTTTCATGGAAGATATTAAGAAATGCAAAAGTACATTTGTTTAAATACAAAAAAATGAATGACAGTCTTCAGGGGAAAAGAATTGCCTAATTAAATATAAAATCTTCTATTACCAGTAGTCACAACAATTCAGTAGCTCTCCATAGTGGATGTTTCCGTAGCTACCTACTCAGTCTCAGGCGCAGGAGGTAACAAGGGGTCAGGTAAGAAAGCGTTCTTGCCTTTCAGACACTCACACTGCCATTTGAAATTTCAACTCTACCATTTGCTTGTTGTGTGGCACTAAATAAGTGCATAACTTCTTGATCTTCACAAACTGCATTTCATAAAATTTTGCCAGCCCATGGTACATGTTCAGTAAGAGTATTATTAGTTAGGGAATTGAATTTTTTTTATTTCACTGAACATAAATCTTAGAGCAAAATCAGAGATATTTGAAACATATCCATCTATGCTCACTCAACACAATTAAACCTAAATCCCAGCCCCTGTGCAATCAGCATAGCAGGTAATTCAATATCACACAGTTATTACTGCCTTGTACCTTTCTGAGATCACACCAAAGCCCTAGAAGCTTACATAGTTATGAAAAGAGGAGAGAGACTTTAATAACCACTATATGATTGCCTGCATTCATATTTGTATTTTTAAAGCTTTTTGCTCTTGCTATATGTTTAAGATACATAATACATTCACCTTGGGAAATTGGTGTACATATGTATTGCATTCTGACCATCTTTCCTACTCCTCCCCACATCTCTTCTCCCCAGCTCTCCAGAGCTCCATTCCTGTCTCCTCAAAATCTACTTTCCTGTTTCCTATCATCCCTTTTATTTTGGTGTTTATTTGTATTTTGGGTTTCTCATGTAGGAAATACCATGCAAGATGTGTCCTTCTGTGTTTGATCTATTTTATTTAGTTATATAGCCTCAAGAGCCAACCATTTTCCTATAAATAACTAAATTTTATCATTCTTTGTGATTGAGTAGTATTCATTTGTTTATATACAGAAATTTTTTATCCATCATCTTTTTATGGGCTTACAGATCACTACCCTTCATAGTAAAGGACCCAATCATAAATTGGGCAATTGAAATGAATAGACATTTCTCAAATATCCAGTAAGTTCATGAAAAAAAGTTAAGCAAATTTGGCCACTTGGAAAATACAAATCAAAACAATACTGAGATTCCCAAATAAGATTCCCCATTTTATCCCAGTAAGAATGACTATTATCAAGGACTTGAAAAACAACAAATGCTAAATAAATAAATAAATGTAGGGGGAAAAGAAGCCTTCTGCATTGGTAGTGGGATTGTAAACTAGTACAACCACTATGGAAAACAGTTTGGAATCTCCTCAAAAAACTAAACCCAGAAATTCTGCTGGACTGCATTATTCCTCTTGTAGACATCTTCCCTAAAGAATTAGAATAATTTTTCAAGCTTTTAACAGTCAACCTTTGAAGTGAGGAGTCATAAGCTTGCCTTTTGTTATGTAGACAATGCAAGAAAGTGTTGAGTTTGGGGAACTGATGCCTAACATTTCCTTTCCTACAGAACCATGCAGGTAGCTGCTTTACAGATCTGCCGCCTTTCAAGGCTGTGCCACAGCTGGGTGTTAGGTCACAGTGTTTCCATATCCCACAAATTAAGAAACACTTACTTCCATGTCAAACCTGTTTCCTTCCTACATATAAAGGTGAAGTACGCCTCTTTCCCCTCCCTTCTAGGAGCATTATCTTTTTTTTTCAATCTCACAAGAACCCTAAACATGAGCTATAACCATTTAAATTTTTAAACACACAACACAGTTTTCTTAACTATAGACAACATGTTTTAAAACAGATTTTAGAACTTAACCATTTTACATAACTTAAAGTTATACCTACTTGTCTTAGGTACTTTTCTGAGACAAAATACTCAACATTCACAGGGTAAAGGGGGAAAAGTTTATTTCGCTCACAGTTTGCAGAGGTTTTAGCCCATAGTTTGCTGGCTCCAAAATAGGGTGGTTTACCAGATAGGAACTGGAGAGGATAAACAGTTCATGATAGGCAGAAGGGAGCAAAGCAAGCAACCAAGGGACAAGACAAGCCTCTTCCTATTCCTTATATGATATCCAGGCTACCGGATGGTGCCAAACCCATCAGAGGACTGATTCAGTAATCACCTACCCTTAATCTTAGCACCCTTATCTTAGCATTATACCTTGAATCAATCACACACTCTAGATTCAGCCACCTCTGAAAAAGCCTCACCTATACTGCATGAGGCCTTAGACAAGAGCCGTAATGCTACTCAATTTCCCCTCTCCTCAACCCCTGGAAGCCACAGTTCTATGGTCCATTTCTTTCTATGATTTTGACTAATTTTAGATACTTTATTTACATAAGTTCACATAGTATTTCTTGGATCCCCTGTGACTAATTTTTCCATCTTGCACAGTAGCTTCCAGATTCATCCATTTTAAGACAGGTTAGTATTCCATTACATGTGTATAACTCCTTTACTTCATTTATTCATCCATCACTGAGCATTTAGTTTATTTCCTTATAATGGTTTTTTGAATAACACTGAAATGAACATGAGAATGAAGATATTTCTTTGAGATCTGATTTCAATTAATTCATTTTAATATACACGGAAGCTGTTTGCTGATTCATATACTAGTTCTGTTTTTATTTTTCAAGAAACCTTTATATTGGTAGCTGTTTAATAATATTCAAGGTTCTAATTTCTCCACCTCTTTGCCAGCATTTGTTATGTTTATAACTGCCTTCCACCATCCTCATATTGTGAGGTGACATCTTGTAGTGTTTTATTTGTATTTCCCTGATAATTAGCAGTCTTCAGCATCTTTCCATATATCCATTAGCCATTTGTATACCTCCTTTGAAGAAATGTTTGTTCAAGTCTTTTGCCCATTTTGCAATGGATGAGTTGTAGGTGTTTCTTTATGTTTGAAATACAGTATTTCTCTTCATCACATAGAGTTTCCAAATATTTTCCCCATTCTATTGCCTTTTCTCTCTGTTGAATTATTCCTTTTCCTATGTAGAAGTTGTTCAAGTGAATATAATCTCACTGTTGTATTTTTTATTTTGTTGCCTGTACTTTTGGTGTCATGCCTAAGAAAACATTGCCAAGATCAATGTTATGGAGTATTACTGCTCCATTTGTGTCTATGTGTTCTACAGCTTTACATGTTTAAATATTTATTCCATCTCAGTTGTCTTTGCATATGTGCAAGATAAAGGTTAAATTTAATTCTTTGACATATGAACATTCTATTTTCCAATCCCATTTGTTGAGAATATATTCTATATTATGTGCTCTTGACATCCTTGTTGAAAATTAGTTGACAGAATAGAATTTTAAAAAAAAAGATTAGTTGACAGAATCTGAATGAGTTTATTTTTGAGCTCTATATTTTATTGCATGGATATCTATGGCTAATTTTATGCCAATATTATATAGTTGTAGTTACTCTAGTTTTGTAACACATGTTGAAATTAGGTAGTGTTATACCTACAGCTTTGTTCTTTCTCAAAATTTCTTTACCTAATTATGATTTTTCATGATTCTTCTGAATTTGAGAATGCCTTTCTCTAGTTCTATGAAAAAAGGCACTGGAATTTATATATATATTTCACTGACCATGCAGATGACTTTAATAATGTTAATTCTTACAACCTATGAACATAGATTGCCCTTTCATCTAGTTCTTTACTTCTTGTTTACTTGTATTCTAATTTTTGTTTTCTTTCATTTCTATCATTAGCACTTGGGAATTTTCAGTGTGCAAATTTTTCATTTCCTTGATTAAATTTATTCTAATATTCCTACATATTTTATTCCTTTTGATGCTACTGTGAAGGGCATTATTTCTTTTCCAATAATTCTTTGCTAGTTTATAGAAAAATAACTCATATTTCTACATTGACTTTTTATCCTGAAACTTTGCCAAATTTGTTTATTAGCTTTAGCAGATTTTCTTGGTGGAATATTTAAGGTTTTTTACATAAAATTATACCATTTACAAAAAGAAATCTAGATTTTCTTCTTCCTTTTTTAAATGAATAAATTTATTTCTTTTTCTTGCTTTGTTGTTTTGGCTAGCACTTCCAGCACTGTGTTGCCTAAAAGTGGTCAGATTTGGCAACCTTGCCTTGCTCTTGATTTTGGGGAAATATTTTCAGTTTTTCACCACTGGATATGATATTAGCTGTGATCTTTCATGTATGATCTTTACATATGACTGCAAATTCTTTTTGTATCTAGTAAGTTGAGAGGTGTACTTTTTATGAAGGGATGTTTAATTTTGTCACATTTTTCTGCATTTATCAATATGACTGTGATTTTTATCCTTCATTGTGATAATGGGATAAATCACATTAATTATATGTCAAACCATCCTTGCATCCCAGGGATAAATCCTATTTGATCATGAAGTATGCTATTTTTCTGCCATTGGTTGTCTACTTTTTACCTTCATTCCACTGTCTACCCCATTCCTTGAGGCCTCTCTGCCACTGTTCCTGAAAACCTGTTTCTCTCTCTCTCTCTCTCTCTCTCTCTCTCTCTCTCTCTCTCATGTCCTTCAGTATTTTTGTATGGTTGGATTGGTGGTCATGAACTCCCCCAGTTTCTCTTTGTCATGGAAGCATCTTGTTTCTCCATTAATTTTGAGAGACAGTTTTGCAGGGTACATCAATCTGGCTTGGGGGTTATTTCCTTTCAGGGCTTGGAATACTCCATTCCAAGCTCTTCTTGATTTGGTGGTTTGTGTTGAGAAGTCTGTCATGATTTTGATGGGTTTTCCTTTATAGATGATCTGTTTCTTTTCCCTGAAAGCTTTTAATATTCTGTTCTTGTGATGAATTTCTGGGATCTTGATTATTATATGTCTGGGTATAGATCTATTTTGGATATAGCTGGCTGGAGTTCTGTATGTCTCATACATTTGAATATCATTTCCTTTTCCTATGCTTGGGAAGTTTTCCGTAATTATTTCTGTGAATAGCCTTTGTATTTCCTTTGTGTTTACCCCTACTTCTTCACTCATATTTTTAATTCTTAAGTTACAGATCCTCTTGTCTTCTAGCCTTTGTATTATTGCTGCCTATTTCGTTGTTATTTTCAAGAGATCTTTCTTTCATGATCACACACTGCAAACCTATCTTTAAGTTTTGTTAATCTATCTTTAGTTTCTTTGAGGCAATTTTGCCAGCTTTCAATAGAGGTTTTAATTTCTTGGTAATCTCTTTGAATCTGTTTCATGTATTGTAGGGTTTTTTTTTTTTGTATTCTTCATCAAAGGTTTCTATCCTTTTTCTGCATTCCTCCATTCTTCCATCTGTGTCTTCTTGAGAAGTGCTTAGCATTTTTTTTTATCAGTAGCAGGTATCAAACTCACACTGGTGTGCTTGCAAGGCAGGCGCTTATGCCACTGAGCTAAATGCCCAGCCCCTAGCCTTTATTTTATTAATCTTCTTATATCTTACTTTACTTGTATTAGTATTTCAGTTTTGAGTTCTTCTATAATGTCATAAAGATATTTCTTTGTCAGCTGATGCTGTGTCCAATATTGCATGTTTGCTGCCCTTGATCCCTTCTGTATTTACCTCTCCTGGACCCATATTCCCTGGGTTGAGGGCTGAAGGCTTTTCCTTATTTCTTTCTCTTGTCATGTTTCTTCTGGTTTCTTCCATTCAGGTGTATGGTGGAGGTCCCAGCCCCTTTCCTTATTGGTTATGGTTCTTTTGAAACTTGCAAGCTAGGGACTGCTGCCCTCTCCAGTTTGCTGTTGGTCACTGAGGTGTAAGAGGGGCAGTTAGGCTATCTCCTCTCCTCCAAGCCAGTCAACCAAGAGGGCTTTCACCACATTAGTGTGTGCAGCATGGACAGAACCAGTTCAGAATGACTTTGGGGACAATTTTGTCCCTGGCTACTGGGTCCTGGCTAGGTGCATGATACAGCCCAAGCAGATCCCAGCAATATGCGCTGGGCAGGAAGCAGTTAACTAAAGTCACTGCCATTCCTTGTTCAGGCCCATCCTGCCCAATTCCAATATGTCATCCAGTCGGTCACCCCCCTCCCACAGGAGGATCAAATTCTGAGCACTCACCATGGGTTAGTACAGGTCTCCATACCAGCTCTGTTCTCCATTGAGCTTGCCAACCCCCGTCTTCAGCGTGACTGCAGCTCCAGTGAGAGCGTCATGAGCGCAAGTCGGATTGGCTCTGGTGAAAGCAAATCTGGCTCCAGCCTTCCACCCATGTTTTTCTTTTTTTTTTTGTTCTTTTTCCTTAGTTTCTTCCTGGGTCATGAGAATCCCTCTCCTTTTGTCTGGTCTTCTCCATGGTGGTAAATTCTAGCATCTGAGCTGTTTCTCTCAGAGAAGCTCTTTACCTTGCTACATACTGATCCACCATCTTTCTACTCTGACCTACAGTTTTAAATCCGTTGAGTTTGTGGCAAACCTAATTGCCTCAAAGGGAAGCCTGAACAGTCTAGTACAAAGAGGAAAACAAAAGTGCTAAGAGATTGTTGGATGGGGTGGTGTATGCTTAATCTCAGCTGAAGCAGGCATGTTGTGAGTTCAAGAGCAACCCAGATGACTTAGCAAGACCCTGTGCTATAAGATTTGTAAAAGAACTTGGAATTTAGCTCAGTAGTAAAACACTTGCTTAGCAAATGCAACCCCTGAGTTCAATTCCCCCATATTTCAAATGCAACCCCTGAGTTCAGTTCCCCCATACTTCAAACAAAAAGTTGTTTTTTGCAATATGAATGTACTTAGGAAATAAAAGTACTTGTTATTAACTTCAAAATATTGGGATTTGAAAGGCAATATTGTGACCCTAATGTCTTGGGTAGGAGTTAACAAACCGTTTCTGTGAAATATCAAGTATTGCATGTTGTATCCTTTGTGGGCCAGTTTTTATATAACTGTTCAACTCTGCCATTATAATATAGAAGCAGCCATAAATAAAGGATAATCATAAATGAATGAACATGACTGCATTTCAATAAAACTTTACAAAACCAGGTAGGAAATCAGAGTGGACCCATACACTGGTGTTTGCCCTATCTTTCATTTATGAGTAGTTTACAAACATGGACCACAGACTAAAGAAAGCAAAGGTGTAAGATCACAGCATTTTCCATGTCATAGGACATGACAATAATCCTTCCCTGCAGTCCAGAGCCAAAGGAAAATGATGATGTTTTCTGTAAAATAATTATTTTTGAAAATTATTGCAAAAAGAAAAAATATATATCCTTAATGGAAATTCTTTGCCCTCAAAAAACTGTAAGGATCAGAGAACAGAAGGTATTAATCTCTTAGAATTTTAAGGAGAAAGAAGCTGTACACCTAGGACAAAAATTGTGAAATACAGTGAAATACAAGTGGCAAACACTTGTGAGCCTGCTGGGGTGCTCCTGTGATGGAAAGTGAAAGGGTCCCATGGAGACCATTTGGTTATATAGGCTAAATCTGGTAGGTAATATGACTGACTGTAAAATGACAAGCAGTTTTTCTCATCACCAAAGATATTTCCCAGGAGAGTAAACACTATAATACTGCAATCTATATAAATAAGCTACCTCACATGAGAATAAGGGAGCTGTGGGAATAAGGATTAATACAAGGAGAGAGAAAGGGAGAGAGAGAGAGTTTCCTCATGCTTAATGAAGACGTGGCACATTGCTTCATTATGGTCTCATCCTGCAGAGAAGATCTCATGAGCCAAGAGCAGAGCCCTGACAAGGACTACGAATGTGGAATACATTAAGTAAAAATCCTGAGTTGACAACAAACTAAATATCACAAAACTTTAAACTGGCAGTGAGCGATTCACTGTGAAGTTTCAGAGTTCTTGAAACAAAACTCTTAATGGGCAAAGAAAAAGTAACATTAGTATGCATTTCATTTTCTGCTTTTAATTTTAGTCAACTTATTGGTAAGGAAATGTGTAGTTACGCTGCTCGTTTGGTTTCTTTCAGTAGTGACACCAGAGAGCTGCTCATAGTGTCCTTGCCAATCTAATGCAGCTATAAACATTCCAACAAAGAGTCCCCTTATCTTTCATGTATTCTGGCATCTAAACAGTGCTTTACTGTCTGAGTTACAAACTCACTTGCATAATATGCAAACAACCATGTGAGGTGGATATGAATATTATGTTCCCCCTTCGTGGATAAGTGATTGAGGCACAGAGAAGTCTCTAATACAATGTTTACCCAAGGCCATGGAGCCGGTGAGTAACAGCCAAGCTTCCACCCAATAGTAAGTCACTAAAATACCCCTAGAAAGGCTGGGGATTTAGCTCAGTGGCATAAGCGCCTGCCTTGCAAGAGCACGGTCATGAGTTCAATCCCCAGTACCAATAAAAAAAAAAAAACTTGAAAATACTCCTAGAGAAGGGATCACTTCCTTCCTGTAGGATCCGGAGAAGATCTTGCTTGTGTTTTCTTCCAATTCCTAGTCCCTACCAACTAGCACTGGTCTTAAAGGTTCCTGAATTCCAATAGTCGCAAGAATTAATTCACAAGAACTGTCATGGATTTCTCATAATAAGCTCCAAATTGAACTTCTATGTATACCAAATCATAGATATAAATAGGATCAACTTTCAAAGTGAGTGAAACACAAGACTAATAATAACCCTGAGTACCTGTTGGGAACACTAATTCACGATGGCTAATTTTGCATACTTCCCTAATAGATGATAAAATGGAGGCTTGGGATTAACAATACCTCCTATTTGAGATTTGCCATTGACTCTTCTTCCATATGATCATCTATCCCCTCTTGAGTCATCCCAGGATTATACTCCAGGACAAGAACCTTCATAGCATGTGATCATCTATACCCTCTTGAGTCATCCCAGGGTTATACTCCAGAATAAGATCCTTAGCATATGATCATCTACACCCTCTTGAGTCTGAGTCTTTTGCCAAATTGAAACACTTTGCTAGCCCCACCTTTTACTGTATGAACCTAATAAATAGCGGCTGCTTTGGGAGTGGAGGAGGATCCATCCAGAGACATTGATTTCCCAGCCATTGATGCAATACTATACTTATACTATGTCTCTGTTTTTTATTTTTCTCGCCATACTCCTAAGACAGACAATCAGAATTCTTGGCTGGGCTCCCGATAAATTCCCATAAGACCTATCAAGTATAGAATCCAGTGCAGTAAGACATAGATGGTAAAACAAGGCTCAGGACTGGAAGACAACAAACTCACAGTAAAGAGGCAAATTTACCTTAACTATCGCACATGCAGTTAGCACCTTAACATGCAAAATCACTAACTTCCCATAGTGAAGAAAGAGTTAAATGAAGTAGAAATACAGCCAACTGTTACTCATGTCAGTTCAGTGTAACTCAATCTACAAGATTTAGATTTAGATTTCTTAAAAGTTAGATTCCTTAAAAGTCCAACGTAGCTGCACCCAGTCTTTGGGTCAAGCATTCCTGTCACTGCAGGGGCTCCAAAGTTGCCTCCAGAGCTGGTTTGCAGGTTTACCCACTCTAGAGCTTCTAGCTGTATTCAGGAGCAAAGTTCAGCTATTAAGAATTCAAGAACACAAATGTGTAGGGATCCTGTAAATTACTCTAGAAGCTGACAACTATTTTTGCATGAAGTCTACCAACAGAAACTTCATTATTGTTAATCTGATTTCAAATTGTTATTTGACAACCTTCAACTTTGAGAAATGTGTTTGTCTTACAAGAGAAAAGGATCAGTCAGTATACAGTATATTATTAAATGCAGTTGTTATTAAACCCCAGACACCTAAGTAAAGCCCAAGAATTCTGGGTATTTCTAAGAATTTTCTTACTTCATTGACCTAAAACCAAGTCCAAAAAATGCTTTTCTTCAATACATACATTTCCTCAGTAGGTATTACAGGCAAGTAGAGATTTTATTTTGCACATTTCCAACAGAAGAGGTTTCATTTTCTACATTTCCAAAAAATTAAATTTTTTTCTGATATACATATGACTTAGTTACCGTTCTCTTTGCTGAGACCAATAAGTGACACCTACAAATGTTTGAGCACTGTGGTCTAGCCATTTGACACATAAAATTAACTATCACACAACTACTTTTAAAAGACATTCTATACCTTTCAGATATGCATCTATAAGTAGATATATGCATATCTACATATCTGTTATTTATTCTAAAGCAAGTGGTATAAGTAAAATTATTAAAATACATATTTTCATATTTAAAATTAACTAGTTTGTCTCCATCTTCATTTGTATCATAAAATTGATATAATTAAATATTTACTTGGAAATATACTATTCTTTTTCTACTAGGAGTTATCAAATTCAAATAAAATAACTTTGCTAGGAGGGATAATCCACTGATCTACATAAAACATTTAGAATACTCAAACCCTTGAAACTGTAAGATGACATTTAGTCAAGATCAATAGGTTTCCTCATCTTTCTAAAGATGTAAGAATTTGCTTGTTGAACATTTTTCTAGTGACTTAACTTGAAATGTTTTTATACACAGTTAAACTGTTATTGTAGCCTCAATTACCACTTAGCATTCACACTTCATTTTATTTTTACACTGAGCAACAGACTTCTTTAAACATCATCACTAATTGTCTCCATGTGCTTGACACTTTTCTTAAACACCATATTATGAGAGGTCCATTCTGGGATTATCATTCTTATCTCCCTCAGAGAATACAAAATTTCCTTCTAGTTAGAGAAGATAGTCCAAATGTCTTATATACCACCATTTGCTAACAGAATCTCACCTGCATATAGCCTTAACGCTGGTCATTTGACACACTGTCAAAATACGTAAGATGTCTGCTACCTTATTTGGAAACTGAACTGAATTCAGTTGAATTTTGGATCTCAGCTGAACAGTAAATGAAGTAAGATGTTGCACACACTGTAGTGCTAGCTATTGCAGATGCCATAGTGGGAGAATTATTTGAGCCCAGGAGTTCAAGACCAGCCTTAGCAACATAAAAAAATTTTTTTTGAAAAACTGGTATACATGTACAAACAGTGTAACATATATGTGCACACAGATTTTGAAGTTGATGCTTACTATATATTTTACTCATTCTTTTAAAAAGTATTTTGCTATACCAATAAATCTTAGCCTGTCAATGATATGAATTTATTTTCCTTGAGCTTAAAACTAAAGTTACATCATTAAGTCAAATTTAATCTTTGTAATTCATGAGCACAATGTTTGAGCCTTTGCTTCTACAACTTGAAAAACATTTTCCACTTTGCCTTGAAATGGGGTAGAGAAAACAACCTTAATTTTTGTTCAAATCTTGGTTCTCTTCCTGGTATACTCTAAATGACCTCCAATGATGGCATTAGAGAGATGCAAAGGGAGATTAATCAGATATCTAGCCCTTCTCACTCTTGTTTAATTACATTTTCTTTCTATTTCTCAGTAGGAGAAAGTAAAAAGATTAGCTTGACACATGCCTGACTTCATATGCTATTGTAATGAGGAGTATTTGCAAGAGATAAGAAAAGAAAGCAAGACTAATCATCGATTAAACAGGAAAGGTTGCCATATGAGCTTCATTTTGAAGAAAGAGAATTACTGTAAACCTGGAAAATAGGGACAAGATATTATTCATAGAGCTTCTACCATGAATATCAAGTTATCTTTGTTTGGCAAAGTACCTTATTTTACCAGAGGGACATAGTAAATGTTATCCTAAATCACCTAAAGAACAAAATAGTAAATGAGTGTAATGACTAGTCATAAATATTCATGAAATCAGATAATTACAAGCATAACCATTGCTTTTTGATTATTTAGAACTGGGCTGATTACCATATGAAAACCATTCCTTTTTTAAAAGAACATTCTGTCTACTTAAGTATTCACATTGGGCACGATTTCTCTTGTAGGAGATGCATAATCCCTAATTTTAAATGTGATCCCATCAATTTAGGGAGGGCAAAAGGTGGAAATGTTATTTTCCAAAGTAGTTTGCTAAGGTTACAGATAGTGACCTGGAAAGTACAAAGACTATTAAAAACATACTAATGTAACTGTGTACCAGTAAAGGAGTTTGTGTTACAATACATTTTTCAAGAAAATGACCCACATTTTCACCTGTATGTGCTAAATATTACTGTAATTTTATTTACAAAACTTTAGTAACTGTGTCAATTTATAAGATTTTTATCCATCTCAAGTTTGGACTAGATCTTAAACACAGTATAACATTAATTCTTTAGAAGAATGCTTTATGTACCACAATTATCCTGACATATACAGGGTAAGCCGTACATCGTGAGTTCATTCAACAAGCTTTAATATAATACTGCTTCAGACGGGCATGATGGAAGTACGCTACCACCATCTGCTTTTTTTCCTGTACCACCTGTACAGTTAAAAGCAACACTTTTGAGCCATAAATATAAATCCTTTAGAGGCTGTTAAGAGAAATATTTAGAACAAACCACCTTTTGCAGGAGAAAAAAATACTTTTGTATCATACAGGAAATTTACACTAAATCACACAGTCATCTTGAGAAACTCTACAAACCAACGGTGGTCTGTAACTAAATTCTTCACCCTGTAACTTGAACACACACAAATCAATCACTGGAAAACGTAAGTCTAGTCATAACCCCATCGTATTTAAAAATCCTCCATGGGAAAATCCAAACTGATTAATATGACACACAATCCTGTGCTTTCATAGACTCGGCTAACACTAGTTTATAAGGCTAATGAACTATTCACACAGTATCGTCTCTTCACACACTGAAACAAGAAGTTGAGAGGGAAAGAGAATCAGCCAGCAAATTTGGCATGAAGAAGCACATACCAGGAGCTCATAGATCTTTGCAGAAATGTTTAAAGAATAGCACTTATCTCAAAGGAGAGTCTTTGCCTGCAAGAGCCAAAAATAGAACTTCCTTTTTGAAAAACTAAATGTTTAATTAAAATTAAATACGTTCTCTGACATAAATGGTTTATCTGAAACAAATGGGTTAACCTTGTCTCAGAGCCAAAGCAAGTGGCCACCTGTGGTAAGAAATGAAACAAATTCAAAGTTGAAAATTTACTTTTCATATTAGTAATGTTAGATTGTCAAAAAGTAAGGTAAATAACTTAATGTTTGACAGTGAATTCAGGTTTCTTGGCATCCAAAGTGAAGCTCCTTATCAGAAGTAGAGCTGACTTGTGAAATGAATGACCATGAGTGAGAAAGGACAAGGGAACAAGGACTCTGCAGAGGAGAAGCAATAAAATCGCTGTGTCAGAAGTCAGCAAGAAGTGCTGGCGTAAGCACAAACAGCATGACATTCTTGTCCACTTACTCCACACAGTCCTGCTTCCCCAGCCTTTCCTGACTCTTTCTTACTGTTTGTTGTCTAAATCTGAATTCCTCTTCTTTTTATTTTAAAATGAAAAAAGAATAAAAGCAATGATACAGAATTTCAAAACAAAATAAGAAGAGACTAACAAAGGTTAATATATTGCATATTGTTATTGTCAAAGTAGTTGCTCAGATTACAAGACACAGGCATGAAACAATGATCAAACAATGAAAGCACAAACGATTCTTTTTGATGAACCACTAGAGATTAGTAGTATAATTATCTAGCTAATATGTGTGTTTGTGTGTGTGTGTACATGTGCATGTGTGTATAATCTTTTGCTACTTTCCTTTCTGTTTTCCTCCATCCCAGTTGTCCTTTCCTTCCAAGCAATTTCTTTCACCCTCACTCTCACAATATCTAGTCTGCATTTGGGATCTTATTTACAATGTTTTGTTTTTCACACTAGGGACATAATTATTTCACTTATTAGTATGGTCACAAGTTGCATCCATTTACCTATAAAAGCCTCAAATGTATCCTTCTTTATAGCTGAATAGTACTCCACTGTATTAAAAAATCATATTTTTTTATTCATTCTTCAGTTGATGGGCTTTTGAGCTCTTTCCAAGAGTTAGCTGTTACAAATTGCACTTCTATAAACATGAGTGCACAAATATCACTGTGATATGATGTTTCCAATTCTTCTGGGAAAATACTCAGAAGGGGAATTTCTGGATTGAATTCCAAGCCTAGCTTTTTAAGAAATCCAAGCCAAGCTTTTTAAGAAATCTTCACACTGATTTCCACAGTGGCTGTGCCAGTCTATACTCCTATAGGGTCTCTCTACACAATCCAGGTTGGCCTTTAAGTCACAGTGATTTTCTTGCCTCAGCCTCCCAAGTATTGACATTAAAGGTGTAGAAAACCACACCCAGCTTCGTCTGTCTTCTACATCCCCCCTTCCAGATAGATACCATTCCCTCAACTGACCCAAGCATAGACTTGGAAATTTAACTTTGATTTTATCACTGACATATCTGAGGCCAACAATTTACTCTGTCAAATTAATACTGCTTCAATATATTCCAGCCCATCATCTCTCTAGTTGCAATACCACTTTTTTTAGTGAAGTGTGATTTTTTGATAGCCTCACAAATGCTATTCCCAACTCCAGTAATTCCTTTATCCCATCCATTGTCTATACAACTGCTAGATCAATCCATCTAAAATGGAAATAATTGCCCTAAATGTTGTGATGGTTTTATAAGCATGTGTGTGTGTGTGTGTGTGTGTGTGTGTGTAGTGTGGTGTGAAAACTTAAGTGTGTATATGATAAATGTGTGGATATTGTATATCAACTATATATCAACATATCTATGAAAAAAAACTACTTGACCATATTTCTGCCATCTTTAAAATTCTTCAAGATAAAGTCTAAATTCCTTGCATGTCACACAAAGACCTTCATGAACATACCCCATTTAACCTCTTTATCCTTTATTCTTCATTCTCTTCTTACATCTTTACACTCTCTCTGCACCAACAATACAGAACTCTCTCTAAATTCTCAACTATCAGTATGATCTCTCCCGCTAGTCTGCACATCCCAGAAACATTTTGTAAATGCTTTTTCTCCTTCCCTGTACACAACCACCCTCCTCCATTCATCTGCCTGAATAACTCCTACTCATTCTTCAAGACTGGCTTGGACTACATCCTATTGCAAAGTTTTATCTTTCCTTGCAGTCAGGTGGGTCCATTCCCTATGAGTTCCCAAAGTTTGCTAACCACAATTTTATCAATAAATAATGGTCTGTTGCTTCCTCCTCTCCTCATTAGACCTTCATCTCACTGGCAAGTCATTAGCGTTAATCATTCACAAATCCTCAACTCCTAATATGTGCCAAGCAAATAGAATGCATACATAGCTTAATTTTTAAAAAAATTGGTGTGTTGAAAATAGGCTTATGGAATTAATTTATCCTACATGATGATAAAGCTGATTTTGTAGAGTACTTCCTAGAAGAGGTACAAACAAAAGGCCATATAGGAAAACAGTGATGCCCATCACAACATTATATAAATTATCCACCACGCTCAGAGAAGGCAGAGTCTGTCTCACTAAGTATAAAAAACACAGTATTAGCAGTAACACATACAGACTCATGGTCGGACTCACACCAGTCAACCCTTCGCTGTCTTCATTACTAGCTGACCCCCTTTCATCTGTGCCCATGTGCACAGCACAGGTGAGCTAGTTTAGGTGACAAAAGTGTGTGCAGGCTGCAGGCCGTCAGTGGACTCACAGGCACATGGGCAGCACAGGGGAAGGACACTGTGCCTTTGAGTCTTTACATGATTTGTTTAAAAAGAAAAAATGACCATGCACATTTAAAAAAAAACCTCAATATACCTTTAAATGTTCCTAAGCAACTAAGTAGACTTGATTCTAACAAAATGAATGAATAATTATTGAAAAGAATGTAACTGTTTTCAAGTAAAATAGTGCATTTCTCATTGCATTTCCTGGATAAGCAATGTGTACAGACAGAGTTAGTACTTTGGATGCTCTCTCTTAGAGGCTTTATTTTCTCAAAGGATTTAGAGTGCTAAGCAATGAAAAAGCAAGAAAGAAAAAAACACCTCAAAGATAGTCAAGTGTTAAAAAGGGCTACAGCACTTTGATTCTATACTTCTTTCCCTTGCAAAGTTTTCATTTCAGCTTGTTGGGAACATTTTATCTCCAAAACCTATCTAGGGAAAAATCAGAGTGGAATATCCTTTACAGCTCTTCTACAAACAAAGAAATAAAGTATAATTTTAAAACAGAAAAAATAATGGGAAAGCAGCATTGTTTATAGTTTTGTTAGCATATGACTATAAGTAAGAAATACACAGAAAGATATAGTAATCTGAAATTTAAGAATATTTCTTGACAAAAAGAAGTCAAAGTCATAAGAATTGGATAAATATGTATTGAAATGATGAGATTGTTTAGTTCAAAAAGAACAAAGGGATTAGATAGCACCATTTCTTCCTGAGACAAGGTATTTTTAGGTAAGAATTCAGGCATTTTACCAACTTTCAAAAAAATGTTTTAAAACTTGCCTTGAGTCAGGTGGACCCTCGCTAAAATGTCTGATGCCATTTCACTGCAGTTCCTATTAAGACATTTTATAGCTATCATAACTTGTGCGTTGTGGGAAGCTCTTAGTCTGCCACATATATGCTTATGTCTCAGAATTTACATTGTCTTTTAAGTTTGGAGATTTAAGAGAGTTCTGCAACTCTATCAACACTCCACAATCCACTCCAGCATTAAAAAAAAAGGTTAGTGTAATTCCTGTAATTCCTGAAACCTCACTTTATCTCCAATATATCTCATATTTGGAAAGTCAAATAAAAGACAGTACTAAAAAAGTACATGATAAGCTTATAAGTAGCCATTGAAAATAACTCTATAAGGCATGTTGAAAATAATTCTACTAAACTTACATTTAAGTTTTAGAGATCTTGCATGTGAGTGGATAATAAATTATATATTTAAGGACTGTGATCTTATTTTAATGCCTTTGAGAGCCACATACATTTACACCAGTTCATTAAAACTTCAATCAGGGAAACTCTTGGCCCTTAACTTACTTAAACTTGAAAGACTCAAAGAAAGAAATTAAAGATGTTATATGGGTTGCTTCTTTTTTGCCAACCTATGGAGCCTGTAATATAGATACATACCCAATAATGGGATTGCTGGATCATATGGTAGTTATGTTTTTTAATTTTCTGAGGATTCTTCATACTATTTTCAATAATAGCTATGCAAAATACACTCCTACCAACAATATACTCACAAAAGGACTTCCTTTTCTTAATATCCTTGCCAACGCTTAATATTTTTTGACTTTTTGATAAAGGGATCCTAAAAATGTATTATGCCTTCTCACTGTAGTTTTACAAACTTCTATATCTTTCTGAATTGTTCAGCCACCCACAACAGAAATGTCAAAAACAACCATGAGTATTAGACTATTAGAAGAACAATGGAGCAGGATTACCCTCCAAAATGCCTTCAAACAGATTTTTCTATTTTTTTTTCTTAAAGACCTCAAGGAAGAAATTCTCCTAGAGCTCTTAGTCATACACTTACGCATCTGAAGTCTTTTTCTTTGTATATATTACTCAAGTTGTCTTGCTGTAATTTAAGCTCATTTTGTTCTTTGCTTTGGTTTGTATGCAGTGCCACAGATAGAATATTGGTCCTCAGGTATGCAAGGCCAAGCACTCTGCACTGAGTCACATGCCAGGCCTACCTACTCTGGAGATGAAGAACAGGTGTGACCAGCCTGGTATAAATGTGTCATTTCAATCAAAGTTGAAGTCAGAATTATTTCAGGTTTTGCACCTTGACAGTCTAAGCTAATTAATTAGTTCAATTGCCTAAGGGAATGACAGATGACTTACTATAATATCTAACCATAGGCAACTTGGAACCACTCAGTGAGATATTTTTAATGGCTTAATCACTATTTTTTTTTCAAATGTTCACAGCAACCAAAAAATAAAAAGTAAGAAAACCAAACAAACAGGCGTAAGAGTGGCTGCATGAGAAGCATTTCTCATGTTAATAAATGTGACTCCACTATGGTATTTATTGCTTTGATAAGTGCCATTTCAAATCTAGTGGTGCCACTTATCACTTTACTGCAAAATGCAATGCAGGTCTCACCAACTAAGCAGGAAAAGTTTCAATAAAAACGTTATTTGTTGTATGGTTAGAGACTTGAATTCTAACCACATTCTCAATGAAAAGTTAAAGCATTGTACAGCAAGAACAGGATCATAACTCTTTTAGTAGACAGGTGTGATCCCAAGTTACCAGTGTCCTTTTTTTATTTTCAATTTTATATTTACTTATTAAGTATCCCTTGGCTACCTGGACTAACCCTACTGTTAGAAGTCATTTCTTTCAATAGGAACTTAGAAAAGTAGCATAACAGGGGTCCTAGGCGAAGACTAGATAGATGAAATGTATCTCTACTCTTAAGAAATTGGGAGTAAATGTGAGATGCAACATAGAAGTCAAGAATAAGTTCCAACAACATAAACTCCAGATTTAACTACAGATCTACCTCTTCCCATCCGGTCAGGCTAAATCATCACCTCTGCATCAGTTTCTCCATCTATTAAAAACACAAGAGTGAGGCAAACATGGAACATTTTCATGGAGGCAAGATGAAAATTAATTAGGTAACATTTGGGGAATACCTAGAAGATAATAAATGTGTGATGATTTTTAAGTGTATGTAAGAAATGAACCTTACCCCATGAAGTCAAGTGAATCAAAAACCCCCAAAGCAATATTCTGTATTTCACTAAAATTAAATGAAATGACTCTTCATCCATTCCAAATGAATGGTAGTGGTAAGTTTACTTCTAGTAAATATCCAGCTGCTTTAACCCCAAGTCTTTCATCTGAATGTGTAGCTAAGTTCTTAATGGTTCACAAAATATAAAGCACCAAAGAAATGAAGGACAGGAATATGTATCGAGTGTTTTTCTGCCTTTCATCCTCTCCTAAACACCCATTTCTCTTCTCCGTAACCCTTAACCTAGACAAGCAGCAAAGAGAGATTTCTCTGCTTCTTCTCCATGGTTCTCCTATGGTGGACAGTGTTTTCGCCTCTGACTTTATTCTGATGTTATGGAAAAATAACATAACTCTTATATCTCGCTCACAAATACTTACAAACTTAAGATGATCAATAGTGTTTTTCACAAGGTGCTTTTCCTTCTGAGTTTTTCCACACCCTGAAACCTCTGTGAAGTTGCCAGCCTAGACCCTCTGTAAGACTTCCCCTCTCTGCCTCCAGGGCCCAATTCTGGAAGCAGCAACTTCTCCACTCACTTCCACAATCCACTATTTCTATTCTTCTGGAACTTCCCTTCTGCTGTTCTTTCCTCCCCTAAATGTCTAAGAGAAAGTTTTCTAGTGATAGAAAGAATCTCTCCATCTTCAATCCTTCTGGGTAGCATTCCAAATGACATACCATGTCCATTAAATGCTGAAATTCACCCCATTCCTCTGAGGGCTGAATAGCATGACAACTAAAGTTATACTTCTGTCCCTTCTTGGAGGTCAGGATTACATGACAGCATTGCAGCTTGAATGGGAAAGAGAGAAGGGAGCTAGGAAGAGAGGAAATGAGAGTGATTTCGTCATTTGGAATGCTACCCAGAAGCAGTTAAGTGCACAAATAACAACCATGTCAGGTAAGTGCTTTAAGGAAAAGAACTAGAAGAAATTATGGGGCTTTTTAAGGGGAGAGTAGCTCCTGAGAATGCAGCATTTACGCTGCTACGAGGGGTGTGACAAGCTGGAATGGGGAGGACTCCTCAGATAGAGTTGGGGAAAGTGCTCAAAGCCAGGGAAAATCAGCATTCTTTAATAGAAGGCAAATAATTGCATTTGAAAACTTGAATCCCTATGCTTCTCTATAAGAAGTTTCAATTTAGAATAAACCATCACTTGGCTGACCTAGGGAGAGATAACCACAAAGTATTCTCCTGATTCTAGTTGCCATTACTAAAAACAAACCTTAGGGATCCCAGAATAAATCAGGCCATAAAAAGCTTTTTAAACATTTCAAAATGATTCTGGAAAACCTTTCCTGTCATTCCTTTGATACATGTCTCTTAATTTAAAAGAAGCTCAACTGATGTGTTATAAGAACTAAAGGACCCCAGCTCGGTGAGACAATCATGCTTGACTTCCGATTTATTTTAAGACTAGAGAGAAAGAACATAAAATTCTTATTCCCACTAGTCCTCTATTTCCAAGCACAACATCTTTCAGCCACAATGTAAGGGAATTGATTCATGCATAATAAATGCTCTTTCATTATGACCACTACATCTTCCTGACCCCAGTGGCTCTGCATGGCAAGCGGTACTGAGCCCTGCAATTTATTTCTCCCTCAAAATACACTGTGGTGTATGCTGTCATTGGTCACTGCGTCCCATCACAGCATTTAGATGGAAGACTTTCTGTGTGTTGTTCTTTTATAGGCATTTATCAGAACACATTTTAGAAGGTCAGAATTCAACCTTGGTTGAAAGAAAACAAGAAGATTATTTGTGTAATGGAATAAATAAGTGGATATTTAAAGAAGATAAGAGGTCTCAAGGTTAAGAAAAAAGTCTGTGTTGAAAGGAGAAATGCATTTAAGCACTACAGTATTCACAAGTATACTTCAATGTACAATTACACAGGAAAAATAATATGCAAAATTGGTCTCTTCACTTCAAAAAATGGAATTTTCATACAATGGTAGTCATTATGTGATATTTTTCTCATCTTCTACAACAATCTGACATTTATCTGTCATTGCTGGGTCTTGGGAGATTTGCATTAAATTAGCTTTATCTCTTTATCATACGTGCAGATCTTAAGCCCAGCCCACTAGAAAAATCTTTCCCGAGTTTAATAAAGATGAAAAACATAGAAAGATAAAATCTATGAATCTGAAAATCAACAGGGACACTGTTTTGTTGCCTCATCTTTTTCTTAATGTTGAAAGAACTGCCTCATGAACTACATGTTTTGATAGAGAAAACAACAACTTTCAAATCATTATTTTTAATTTTTCATTTACATCCACTTATAATTCTTCAAAGCAATAAAATTAGACATAAAGAGCTTCTAAATGTCTTTCTCCTAACAGAATTTATGCTTCTAAATCACCTTAATATTAGAAAAATAAGCATTGGTTTATAAGTTCAAACACTGAAATAAACTAAGTTCTATTAATAAAACTTAAACATGAAGTGTACACACATTAGTAGGCTGAAATTCCACTCTAGTGCATACTGTATGTAGTTCTTAGGAATACAGGAGCCATGAATGTGGAAAATACTCTTTATTCATGATGATATGAAAGGACGTTTGGGTAAAAAATATCTGTGTTTAAAGAGCAAAGCTATGTTCCATGAATCCATGTTCATGCAGGTGATTGACTCAAAACTTACAAACAAAAAGCAGTAGTAGGGTAGTTGCTAAACATATTGCTGATGTCTAGAACTGTGATTTCCCAAATGTCTGATGAAACGATGTCAGAGAATTCAATTATCAGTCTACCGTTCTGCACATGGGAAGCAAAGCCCTTCCTCCATGTTCAGCAAAGACCTGAACACTTTGAAGAAATATATTTAACATTTTTAAAGAGAAACAAAACATGCAATAGTATTGTTAGTTTGTTAAATACTGTAAGGCTACGTAGATTCGGCCACCATCAAAATAAATCTGAAATACTTCTAGCCATTTGGGAATATGGCCATAAATATTTAATTTTCTACTGGATGTTTTTCTATTCTCTCTTTTATCTTCTGTAAGCTAGGATCATTTGTGCTTTGCAGAGTTATAGAAAATAGTCACTAACTCACAGCCAAAAAACCAAAAAGCAAACAGCAACAAAAACAGAATTTTTAGGTCTGCATTCCTAACATTCTAACCTGCATAAGATTGTTCAACAATCTTACTATACTTTCAGTTTTTTATTATTATTATTATTTATCTTTTACACTGTAGTTGTTTGATTGTTCATTTTTTATGCTTTGATTTTGTAACTTGAACAACTACTTCTAAGATAATAGATGTAATATATTAACTAGTGATGATTTCTTACTGTCCTTTTTTTTGGAAATTCTGTACCATTTGTACCTTGTTTTCTGTTTTTTTTTTTTTTTTTTTTTTGGTACGGGGGATCGAACTCATGACCCCTCGCTTGCCAGGCAGACACGTAAGCCGCTAAGCTAAATCCCCGGCCTGTTTTGCTTTTTTTTAACAATAAGAAAAACCACAGGGAGGAAAATAAAGAATGTTCAAGAAAAAAATGTCAAAAGAAAATTGCAAATCCACTTTCTCATAACAGCCCATTGTAAAAATAGCCTCCAAATATTGCTTGGACTCTTATGTTCCTTTTAATTGTTTTATTAGTATTGCGAAGCTGTAACATGTAAACCATTATCCCAAAGTTCTAGGAAAAGCTACTTGATATTTACGTAATCAGATTTTCTCCTGTAAACCGTAGGACACGGCAGCAATGCGAACCGCTCGTTTCCTGTGGCACAGCTTTCTGCAAACTCACTGTGCTTCTCTTTCGCAGTTAGAGTCCGCATCGGCTTCCGCAGTGGTGAGCATGTGTCCGGGGATGTTCCAGCTCTGGCCTCGCAGCCCTCCGGCCTTGCTCGTCAAAACACGTGGAGTCAGGCTTGCACAGTGTGACCTGCCTGTCTAGAGTCATTACCAAAAGTCACACATAAGATTCCGAACTGAATGAAATCAAACTGTGTTCTTAGTTTTTCTGAACAGAATGAGGAGCCTCAGATGATTACTTGCTTGTTTGCTTATTTGTTTTACGTGGAAACCACACGGCTGTTTTAATGTGCACGCGGCAATTAGGGAAGTTTCTTCTATCTTCATATTCAGCTCACCAAGGCAGTTTCTCACTGACAAAGACAGAAATTCTGCCTACTACAGAAAAGCACCTGGCTACAGCAAAGCCCTTTCCACTAATCCCTGTTATACCTGTTCCAGCTCCTTAACTGCTGTCACTGCTAGTGTTTTCGAATATTTAAAAATTTCACAGTGCTCTCTCTCCTCCAAGCAAAGTCTGTGCCCAGCTTTTGTTTCCTTTTGCTTTTTTGGCTTTTTGTTTGTTTGCTTGTCTTGGTTTTGGTTTTGTCTTACTTTCCTTGTGTCTGGGAAACTTTCGCTTCTCTTATAAATAGGCTGCACTTTTTCACTCTCTTTCCTTTTCTTATCATCTGCCTTCTGTCACAGCCCAGCTGGGAATTGATTGAAGGAAAAAAGTGAGAGCTGGAATTGTTTCAAGTCATTTTCTTCTGAGCCTCAGGACACCACAGGAACTGATTCATACACTTCTCCCCTCCTCCCAACCTTCTCTCCTTTCTTCCAAGCACTAGTCTAAAAGCACAGAACAGCATGTGACAGACTGTCACCAAAGGAAATGCTGGTCCCAAAACCCATTATCACTATGACACTTGATGCCCTAGACAGAGAGATTAATGTATTGCTTTTGCCAACACTTGTCAAGTTAAGAAAATTATAAAGTGTAATCAAGTTATCCATCTCTGTCTCTAGGCTGTGCAGGGCTGTCTATGCCTATAATTAAATGGGATGTGCATTTTGAAATAAAGGAGATCAGATAGGTATCAGTGAGTCTTGTGCTTGAAATACTGCTTGGAAATTCTAGTCTGAGCCTTCTCCATCCTCTGCCTTCACTATGAAAAGGAAAATGTCCGTTAGGAGTGCAAAGAAGAGGTCTTTATCCAAAAATTCAACACATGGTACAGAAAATAGGAGAATAAATGTGACAGTAGCTACCATCTTTCCTCCTGTCTTCAGTTACAGGAGAGAAGCATGTAATCCTAAACTGTAATATTTGGAACTTTTAATGTAAACTAAATGCAGTCTTTTATTAATTTTAATGTAAACTAAATGCAGTCTTTTATTAATTGTATTGCTATTAATGTAAAGACCATAAAATAAAAGTAAAGAGGTATGCATGTGACCAGAAGGTAGGAAGGAATCAAGGGAAGAAGAAACTATTGTGTGAGTAAACCTAACAGGCCACAAGAATAAATGCAAAACTTCACTACATTTGCCAGTGTTTTACACGTATTCTAAGTCACATAAGCCTTGGACATTTCTGGTAGCTAAAGCAAAACCTAATCAAGTGGGGATAGCACTATTACAAAAGAAAGGACACAGTCAAAGGTGCATGCTGCTGAATTATATTTATGTTTTTATCTATATGCTCTTTTTTATTCACTAGCTTAAGGGAAATGCTTTTAAAATTCATTATAGGCTTGAGCTTGGCTCCTTTATGTAAAGTGATAAACTGTTTTAACTGCAGGTATTACTTTATAGGGAAATTCTTACTGAATTTCAAAGCTTAAACTGTCAGAGTTGTCACTTTCTTTTACATGGAATTCAACAAGACTTAAAATTCTTTCTGGTTGCTAGAATTCAAGTAGATTGGAAGCACAGTGAAAGCACAGTTCAGCACCCTAGCAGAGGGAAGAAAAAATAGGATTATGAATGTACGCACTGAAGAGCCATAGAATATAAAATTATTTACTTTACCTCTCAGCATTGCTGTTATTCACACAAGTCAAAGAAAAATCTTTACAGTTAACATTGTTTCTTGCATTCCTCTAATTTACATATAGCTTAACAATAAAAGCCATAGTAAATTGTATTATAGTCCTGAGGTGAGCTGAGACTTCACAGTTTAAAAAATTCTCTACTTTTGCTCTGATTTTTTTAATGTCTCATTTCAAGACTTGTAATTATTAACTGACCTGAGTGTTTTAGAAAAGACTATCACATACTCAGCTGTTTCTATCTTTCCATTCTATTTTTAAAAACAGAAATTCTTTAAATCAGAGCAGATCTCAATCAGCCAGGGAGGCACTCTATTTTCTGACTTCCCTTGTAGCAAGATATAGTCACAAGACAAATTTTAGACAACTGTGAAATGGGCAGAAATGATGGCTGTAATTTATAGATTAAATTCTAATTAAATTTAAGAAGTTCCCACCTCCTTCTTTCCCTCTCCTAAGCATCCATGCAGACACAGCCCTTGTGAAATAACCTTCCACATGTAGACAATGGAAACATTCTGACAAAGTGGTGGAATAAATAAATGAAAGGATCATAAACCTTGCAAACTGTCCCAGATCTAAGATATTTACTTCTCACTCCACCCCTAAATGCTTTGCCAACCTCTCTTCTCTTACATGAGAGAAAAACAAATGTTGATTGGCTTGGGTTTACATTTGGCTTCCTTTGTTATAGCAATTTAGCTTACATGCTGTCTCTGGAAATTGTTTTACTTTGTCCAATGACTGTAGTCTTTTTAAAAATATAAAGATCATGTAAACACTAAAAGACAAAGTCTTAGTGAATAGATTCCACAAAAGTAATAGGCATATGAATGTTAGTACTATGAGGAAAATATTTTATGTTAATTAATAGATAATTTAACTGTGTAAATAAAGAAAATTATCAAGACAACTGTAAAACTCAAAACACTATCATAACCTAGGGTGTATCTCAGTGGTAGAGCATATGGTTTGCATGTGTGAGGCACTGGGTTCAACCACCAGCATAAAATATTTAAAAATAGAACTATTAAAATATAGTATTTAAATAAACTTTTTATTTACAAAAACTTAAATTTTTTATTTACAAAAATGTCTCCAAATTCTGAATTGCACTATGATACTTCATGAATGCAATTCTTTAGAATCAGCAATGGACAGTTTTTAGAGCACATTTGTTAAGTTTCTTGGGTACATTTTATAGGACTTCAAGAGATAGTTCTAAGGAGTAAGTCCTTAACCATCAACAATAAATGTATTGAAATTCCCAATAAAAATACATAGAAAAACTAAAAGTATACTGTTATGGCTGATACACTGTGTCAACTTGAGAGGTCTAAAAACTTAACTAAGTAACTCAGCAGTTCTACATCCTGGCGTGTAGAAGACACACCCTGACCAGATCTATGATATAGTTTATTATGTCAACTTGACAAGTTTAAAAGTTTAAGTGACTCAGCAGGGGTCCAAGGTCCTCACTCTGTAAACATCCTGAACCTATGCAAGAAGAGGGCAAGGAGATGGTGAGTGCTACATCTGCTTACAATAGAAGAGAGAAAAAGAGGCTTGGTCCCCTATTTCGTTCTTGCTGCTTTTGCTGTCTTCTGCAGCCTTGAAATATTGCTCCTCTGCCATGCCACCATGTCTTGGAACCAACTGATTATGGAATGAATTTTCACAAACTATGAGTTAAATAAACCTTTCCTTCCTTAATTTGGGGCTTTGAGTATTTTGCCTTAGCAACCAAAGAAAAGTAATCAAAACAGATACAAAAGGAAGATCTAGCTATATGTTGCCTGTAAGAAACTCACTTTTGTTTTAGGGACACAAATAGACTGAAAGAGAAGAAATTGAAGAAAATGCTATATGTAATAGAAACCAAAAGAAAGCAGATGGCTACATTTCTGCCAACTAAAATAGAAGATGTCATTATTTATTGAAAAGGCAGTCAATCCATCCACAAGACATACAACTACAGATATGTATTTCCAAGATCTTGGTATGTGTCCAAACATACAAAGCATACATTAATGGGCGTAAAGGAAGAAATGGGTAGCAATACAATAATAATAGGAAGCTTCAATTTCTCACTTTGAAAAATGGATAAACCAGACAGAAAAATCCACAAATACGGGACTAGAATTTCAGGTTAGAGCAAATGACACTAATAGATATACCATAGAAATTCTATTCAACAATATCACACTTTCCATTTTTTTGTAGTACACATGAAATAGTCTCAGGAAAGACTATATGTAAGACCAAAAGACAAGTCTTAACAAACTCAGCATTGAAATCATATCTAGTATTGCTTGCAGTGGTATGAAACTAAAAATCAGGAACAGGAGGAATCTTGGAAAATTTAGCAAAAAATACAGAAATTAAGCATCATCTTGAACAAGAAATAGGTCAAGGAAGAAATCAAAAGTGAATTTTTAAAGTATGTAAAACAAAAATGGAAATACAGCATATCAAAATTTTTGCAATGAATAAAAAGTAGTTCTAAAAGAAAACTGGTGACAAACTTAAGCATTTTAAAAAGAGAAAGCTGTAATTTCACCATGTGGGAAACTGAGACAGGAACAGGAACTCAGGCTACTCTGGGTCATACAGCAGGATTTAGGCCAGACTGGACTACACAATGAGACCCTGACTAACACACACACACACACACACACACAAAACCCTCAAATAAATTGTAGAAACTTACATTTAAATAACTAGAAAAAGAACAAACTAAGCTGTCAAAGTTATTAGAAATGAAAAAAATAATAACAATAACAGAAATGAACCAAATAGAAAGTAAAAAAACACATCAAAAATCAATAAATCCAAGATTTTTTTTAAAGTAAGCAAAATTGACATCTCTATAGCTAGACTAAGGAAAAAAGATTCAAATACATAAAATCAATAATGAAAGTAGAGAGTATAACAGTTGTCTTAGAAGTAAAGGATTGTAAAGTGGTATTATCCATAATTATATGCTACAAATTGGATAAACTAGAGGAAATGAATGAATTTTTAGAAAAACGTACTCTACAGTAACTAAATCAGGAAGAAACAGAAAGTTTAAATAGTCCAATAACAAGACAGGGACCAAAGTAGTGTCTTAGTTACTTTTCTCGTTGCTGAGCCCAAGTATCCAATACCCAAATTCAAAGGAGGAAGTTTACCGCAGCTCACAATTTGTAGAGGTATCAGTCCATAGCTTGTTCCAAGGAAGGATGGCATGGCAGAGGGGCGTCACAGGGGAGGAATAGTCCATGGCAAACAGGTAGGAGACAGCAAAGCATCAAGCAGCCAAGTAAGAAAGCAGCAGCATCTTACATCTCCCTTTTATCCCTGTCAGGTTGCGTATCTTCTGAATGCACCACCCACACTTGGGGTGGGCCTTCCCATCATCCACACCCAGAACTGTGCTAAACCAGTCAGTGCAGTAATTTGGTAATCACACACCCTTAATCCTAGCCTCACACACCTAAATCCAACCACTTCCAAAAAGCCCTACCTATGACTTCATGAGTCTTTGGGGACACATCTAGAGGCAAACTGCAACAGGTAGTAATTAAAAACCTTTCAACTGATCTGGGGATTTAGCTCCGTGGCAGAGATGCCTGCCTGGCAAGTGCAAGGTCATGAGTTCAGTCCCTGAATCCCTGGTACCAAAAACAAAACAAAAGAAAACAAACCAACAAAAAAACTGCATGGGAAATACTTCCCAGAATCAACAACTGATATCTATCTAGTCTTATTTAAAAAACCTTCCAACAAAGAAAAGTCCAGGACCGGATATCTTCATGATTAAATTCCACAAAATACTCAAAGGATTATTAACAGTTTTTCTAAAACTTTCCCAAAAATCAGGACTAGAGGAGACACTTCCAAACACCTTTAATGGAATCAGTGCCATCTAGATACATACCCCAGATAAAGACACCACAAGAAAAGAAAGCTACAGGCCATTATCGCTGATAAACATTAATGCCAAAATCCTGAATAAAATATTAGCATAGCACATGCAACAATACATCATAAAGATTATACACCATGACAATGTGGTATTTATTCCTGGCATGCAAAGCTGAGTTAACAATGCTAATCAATCAATATATGATATAACAGAACAAAAGATAAAAATGACACAAACATCTCAATCAATGCAGAAAAAGCTTTTGACACTTCAGAATCTTTTCTTGACTTAAAAAAACTTAGCAGTTTAGGTATAAGGGAGATTTCTTCTGTGTAATAAAGGCCATTTATGAAAACCTCACAAGCAATGTCTTAGCCTTTAAGCTTTTCCACTAAGACCCAAAACATGTCAGAGATGCCCACTCTTCCATTTTCTATTCAGTGCAGTCCTTCCAGTACTAGCAAGATCAATCAGGAAAGAAAAATAAAAGAAAATCACCCAAGAGGTAAGATTATCTTTATTTGCAGATGACATGCTCCTGTATTTAGAGAACCTGAAACTTTCCACACACACACACCTAAAAATAATTGTTAAAACTAATGAACGAATTCAGTAACGTTAAAAGATATAAAATAAACTTACAAAAATGTTAAAACTTTTGTACACAAATAATTAACTAGCTATAAAAGAAACCAAAATAATAATATCATTTACAATAAGTATAAAACAGGATTGGCAACATAACTCAGCAGTAGAGTACATATAAAGCCTTGGGTTCAATGCACAGCCTTGCAAAACAAAAACTGTGAAAATAAATGTAACCAAGAAAGTGAAAAAGTTTACACACTGTGAACTTTAAGATATTAATAAAAGAAATTGAGGAAGGCACAAATAAAAGGAATTATATTTCTATTAATAGATAGGAAGAGTTAATAGTAAAATGGTCACATTAGTCAAACCAAAATATAGATTTAATGCCATTCCTATGGAAACCCCAATTGTATTGTTAACAGAAGTAGTGAAAACAAACCTAAAATTCATGTGGAACCACAAAAAAATCAAAAAGCCAAAGCATTACTGACAAAGCTGCAGGTTTCACATTTCTTGACTTTATGTTACACACCTGCAATAATCAAAATGGATTGGTGTTATCATAAAAACACAAACACAGACCAACAGGACCCAATACAGAGCCTCAAAATAAACCCACATATTTATGGTGAACTAATATTGAACAAGGGCACCAAGAGGACACAAACAGTCTTCAATGAACTGGTACCAGGAAAACTGGGTTTCCACATACAAAAGAATGAAATCAGATGCTTACCTTACATTATATGCAAAAAACAAAGAAAAAAGAGTTGAAATGAATTTAAAAAAAAAAAAACTAATGCCTGAACACCTAGAAAACACCTAGAAGAGAACACAGAAGAAAACCTTTTACATGGATATTATCTTTGTGTGTGAGTGCCAGAAATAGAACTCAGAACCTTGTCCTTGCCACGCAGGTGCTGTACCACTGAGCTATCTCCCCAGCTCATATGGACTTTAATAATGATGATTGTTTTTGTATATCATAGTGAAAGATCCAGATACAAAAACAAACAGTAAAGTTAAATGTAACTATATCAAACCAAATATCCTCTTCAGAGAAAAAGGAATCAACAAAATTAAAGATGATTCTACAAACTGAGAAAAAATAATTGCACACCACATGTGTGAAAGTGCTTATTATCTAAAATGTGTAAAGAGCTGTTACAGTTCAATGGTTAAAAAAAAAGAAAAGAACCCAATTAAAAAGTCAAGGGATCTGAACAGAAATTTCTACAAAGATGACATAAAAGTGACCATCAGGTACATGAAAAGGCATTCAACGTCACAAAACATCAAGAAAATGCAAATTAGAATCATTATGAAACATCTCATACCTCTAACGAAGGCTATTATCCAAAAAATGAGAGGTAACAATTATTGTGAGGGCAATGGAGGAAAGTAAACACAGTGTATTATTGAATGCAGATTTGGAATATAGAGTGGTACAACCATTATGGAAAACAGTGTTTTAAAAATTAATAATAGAATGCCCTATAAATCAGCAATGTATGTGAGTACATACCCACAGAAGAGGAAGCCTTTGCCTCCTACAGATGTCTTCACACCCAAGTGCATTGCACCCAAGTGCAAAGCTAAAATATTTAAACAACTCAAATGATTAGCAACATGAGGAAAAAATAACATGCATGCACACACATGCACACACACACACACACACACAAAGGCTAAAAAGGCTAAAAAGGATAAAAATCCTAAAAAGGCTAGGAATTCTCTCATTTGTCACAACATGAATGGGCCTTGAGGGAATTATGGTAAGTGAAATAAGAAAAAAAAATATTACATGATATCACAGAATATTGGAATATATACAGATACAGGATTGCTGTTATGGTTGCTGTTGTTGTCAGATACACAGAGGATGAAACAGTGGTTACCATAGGGAGAGGGGCAAGAAGTGAAAGAATCAAGAGGAAAATGTAGGTCAAAGGACACAAGATAGTAGGCAGGTAGGATGACTAAGTCTAAAGAACTAATGTACAGTGCGAGGAATAGCTAATGATTGTGTTGATAAGGAATTTGGTTAAATAAGTAGATGTTAGCTCCCTTGCCATTTACCCACTAAAACACAGCTATGAGATGATTGGTATGTTCATGTATTCTGCTAATCACTTTACCATCTCCTGTAGCATCATGTTGCAAACCTCAGGCGTTCACAACGAATTTATTCAAAAAGAGAGAAAGAGGCCTAGTTTTATGTTCTGATACATATCAGAAAAACTTTAAAAATGTCTTGCTTAAGAAAAATGTTTCTGTTAATCTAAAAGATGTAGAACATATACTTAGGATATATGTCAAAGGATTTTTATTTAAAGATTCTTTTTTTCTCATCTTATGGCCAAACACAAATGTTTTTAAATTGTTTTTAATTTAAGCAGCCAGATAAAAAGGGTGAAAACAAAACACAAATATGTATTTAACTATACATCAAAGCTGGCCTTTGGTATATTTTTCAAGCTCGTGTAGTTGTATCAGAGAGGAAAAAAAGAGGAACCTTAAACAGTCTACTATATTCAACATGAGAGAAATATCAGGTAAAAATACATCATGCACATAATAAATTTATTATTTCTTTCTTATTCCTAACAGCATAATCCTCTTCGTCTGCCTGAGAATAAAAACTACTCTACTTCTTCACAAAGCACGAACAATTCAACATAAAATAACTTAAACATTGCATTAAAGAGATGGAAGGTGTCTACTCAACAGATGATGGAAAACCCAAAAGTATGAATATTTATGGAGGTTTCAAACACAAAAAATTTGCTGATACATGGCATTATGTCTATATTTAGAGAGCACCCAAATTGAAATTCACTCTAAACAGAATTCCTACAGAACAAAATCAATCAATGTATAATCAATGACATTTAAAAAAAATAAAATGTGGAAAGAGAATGGAAAAGGACAAATTATTCCAGCTGAAATAATAAAGACCAAAAGCTCAGACAGAATCAAGTGAAAATACTTAGTTTTCCAAAATTGATCCATTACAAACCCAAACCAGCCAATTGTTTAGAGTTCCCATCATGGTACCCAGAGCAAAATGGATTCTGGCTGGACATTTGCTTCTCCACTCCTGCTCATCCTCTCCTTTCAGCCATAATCCTTTTCATTTGTTTAATTCCCAGTACTGTCTGCTTCTGTTTGTCTGACTGCCACAATGTAAGCCCTTTGTCAGCTGCTTGTATAAGGAGCGATTACCAGATTGTTTTGCCTCCAGTTTCTCCCTCATTGTCTTCCCCTAACACCAATCAAGAACACAACCTGAAACTCAAGACTCCATGTATGCGCAAGTTCCCTCCTTGACAGATTTGTGGTGTATTCTTCTATTTGCATTTTCCCATTTCCTTTTAATCACACATGATATAGAAACCATTTAGTTGTCTATCAACTGATGAATGAATAAAGAAAGTGTATGGTACACACACACACACTGGAATATTACTCGGCCTTTTAAAGGGGAGGGGATCCTTCATTTTCCCCTTCTTTTCTAAAACTCTGCATTTAAATCTCATACTTTTTATTTCAATTAATTCCAAACTGATTGTATGTGCCTCTAAATGCTTTCTACTATTTCTCTAAAATTCTATACTAATATTAATGAAATTATTACCTTAAATATTAATGATGATCTTTCTTGGTACACTTTTATGAAGCAATTAACAGAAATGAAAAATCTGACATTCCTTGATTTTTAAGGTTCTGTGACCAAATATACTAAAGACACTTAGAGCTGTTCAAGGAACAGAGAAGCTGCTCAATAAATTTTTACTTCTCTTTAAGTTTGAAGCATCCTGTGTTCTATATGCAGACCTGAAATCTAGGTATCAACCCTCTATCTGTTTCATCACTGTAATGACAGTTTATTAATTCTCATAATTCTCCACACACATAACTCTGAAATGCATCTCCTATCTTGACCTACTTTTTATACCCTATTACCATATTTGCCTTTCTTTCTTTTTTTTAAATAGAGACCCAAATTTTATTTTGAACATTTTTAATTTGCAGTTTGTTGAGCGCATGGATGCAGAATATATAAATATAAAATCATTACCTCTATATGTATATATGTAAGCATTTATGTACACACATCAATGGTCACATAGGTGCATGAGGCATATGACTGAGTCAATCAGGATTATTTGAGGAATTTTATTGTACAACTCTTTAAAATTGTAAAGAGAAATCTTACATTTTATCATTCAACAACTCTTTCACATTCTCAGTGCATTTATGTTCTCAATATACTTTTGTTTAATTGATGTAACAAACTTTAATTTCCAGGCTAAATGTCCTAATAGCTGTACATTTATATTACAGCATAATGTCAGATGGCAGAAGAAAATTCCGATAGCTTAGATCAATGATTCAGCTCAAAAAATGACCTATTTAAAACTTGCAGGAAACCTCTTTTGCTGTTCCATCTCTCAGATTCTGTTTCATTGCTTATTTGTAAAAACAAGCATTTGCCATGAAGACATAACTGCCAATTCATCACGTATTGTATGGAGAACACTATGCGAGGAAACAGGACTGTCTGTTGGCTATAGAAATTGGCCACCCCAGGGCGAGAAGCAGCAGCATCACCTGAGATCTGTGTCATGTTGGAACTTAGGGTGCTGGGAAACCGAGCAACCAGCCAGCCGCCCTGGTAAGTGCCTGTGGTCTGGCAAGCCACGGCCACCCCAGGACAAGAAGCAGCAGCATCTCCTGAGATCCACGCCATGTTGGAACTTTCATATTTACCTTTCTTAGCATTTTAGCTTGTTTAATTTACAGATTATCCTGTGAAGCATTATAGTCTGAAGCATAGAGATATTGCAGAATGATCATGTGTATTACCTGAAATAGTTATCATTTTGTGGTGATAACACTTAAAATCTACTCATTCCACATTTACATTTACTCACCTGAACCCTTCACTTGTCTTGCCAGTTATATAAACACATTATATCCCAAACTTACATCTTCTTATCCCCAAAGCCAGCTCTCCTTAGCAACCTGTTCTACAGATATGAAATACTTTGTGTAATTTTTACTTTCTTGACATCAATATCTCTGCAAACAATATGCAAAGTAATTTTATTAATTCTCATTGGACAGTATCTGTGAGCTATCCACCCTCAACTCCCATAGTCCAAAACTAAATCATCCCATGCCTTAGGTAGAGTAACTATCTAATCGATATTCTAATAGGTATGATTCCTCCCAAAGTCCTTGAACATATCACTTTTAAACCAGCATTCCTGACACCATTGTCATTCCCACTGAAAGCCATGCTTCAGTCCAGAGTCTCCAGTGTGTTGAAATTCTGCCTCTTATTCCAGCCTGATTTGACACCTTACTCATGGGGCTTGTCTGCTTTTCCACCTTGCTCTACGGTACCCCATTTCATGTCCCTCATTTTCTACTCCTTTTCCTACTATCTGCCATCAAATGAATATATTTTATCCTCTATTCAAGATTCATGCCCAATATTCACATAAAGTTTTCTTCAACATTTTTTGCCAAATATTTCAGCCAAATCTCTCTTCACTTCATCAAAGGAAAAAAAAAACTAGACAAAATCTGCAGTTTCTGCTCTTCTCTAATGTATATAATCATCCATCTTCAGTCAGTCATAACTTTGTGCTAAGCATTGATAATTGCTTTATGGTCAGTTTGAAATGCAAAAACCAGGACCAGAGGGAAAAGGTCACATAGTAGCAGATCATATCTGAACAGGGAATGACTAGAAAGCAATAAGAGTTGAGGGCACATCTCAGTTGTGTTCTACTCTTAATAACTCAGTGAGTTTTATATGCTTCCTTTTGGGGTATTTTTCTTTAATGAAAAATTAAAATTTTAAGAACTAAGGAGACTGTGAGAAATACTCACTGCACACTAATAAAATTGTGTCTACTTCCTAATTTTGCCTAGAATCAGTTGAGGGGAAAGAGGAGAATAAGAATCCATTAGGGCCAAAAAGAGAAAGGGAATTTAGAAGTGGCTACCAGGAATTAATCAGAGAACAAAGATACTGCATCTGAATGACAGATACTGATTAGCATTGGAATCTATCCCTACTGAGGAGAAGCATAATTCCTTCCGGCTCCATCACAGCTTGAAGGAGATGCGCCTTAAATCCATCCACTTTTCTTTGTCCTGGCTGAGCCAACATTGGCCAAAGTTATCTATCACTAACAAATTGGGCTTCCCATCTATATCTGTGTCAAAAGATTGAGGAGACAGCTGGTACCAGTTGTAGATTACAGTAGATGGATCTTCCTTTATAAATCAGCCAGACTCTGGTTTACAAATCAGACTCTTCAGAGTTTGATTACTGGGAATCAATTCATCAACATGTAGGCAACTTAGAAGTGCTGGTAGCTAAGGAAAGAACTCTAGAAGAGAAAGGAAAAGGATGACACAACAGTATAAAAACCATTGAATTATCTGCCTACTTGCAAGCCCTCTTAGCAATACTAGAAGACAAAGTAGAAACACGTAAGTATACAATGTTTGCAAATAGAGGAGTTAAGTAAAAATGTTATTATTAAGAAAAATTACCCCACAAAAGGAAAAAAATTTGGTAAATCCCATCCAGAGGAAGAAAAATATCTACATTTTCCAAGAAACAGTAGTTTTTCTTACCTAATTTCCATTTTATATGCCTCTAAATAGCACCTTTGAGGAAATTTTGCTTTGGGATCCACTTTTCTCTTTTATCTGGTGAGAGCTAAAACCATCTCATGTCTACGCTCAGCAGGAGCAGAGATCTCTTAGCAAATAAATTCCACTCACCTAACCAAGCTTACCGATTCAAGGAAGACACATGAACCACATAAAAAATTTTTTCTGCCATAATGACTAAGCTGGTACAGTTTAGTGCAATTTAAGACTGGAATTGCTGACGCTTCTCTTACCAACAGAAGGGGAGATGTAAGACCAATTCAGGATACATAAATCTAGATGATTCCCCTCCTCATCCCCAGGAAAACGGAGGACCCACAGTCATCTGACCAACAGATAAAGACAGGTAGAATCTTGCAGTATAAACTGAGCCCTGAGGCCTATACTTTTAGGTTGCACAACTAATAAACTCCATTTTGCTAAATAACACCAAGGTATGTATAACATACAGAACGTTTAGTGGAACCAGTAGAGACCACTAGGCTTGTATGAAGGCAACAGGGCATGGAATGTATTGTGTCTGAGTGCAGGCAGACAGAGAGCGAAAAGGCCATCTGCCTGGAACAAAGAGCAATGAATGTGTCCCTGTGATAGGAATGGAGAGAAGCAGGAAACATTAGGTGGGAAGATTTTAAGACATATCTGTGGTCAGAATTTTCTGGCAGTCTTCCACCTCAATGGACAAAGTTCTTTAAGTGTCCTGTGTAAATTTTCAGCTGTCTCCAAATGTTCCCAGATGCCCCCCCCAAGATGTCCCAGGACCTGCAAAATTCCTTGTCTTGTCTCATCTCCCTTTGACATCTTGTGCTTGCTGATGACAGCTTCAGCACCGAGCTGAGTCCCTACTGAGATCTAAGCTCTCGCTGAGAATTGTGCTTCTGCTGGCAAGCAGGTTGCGGATAGGGGAATCAGGCCTTATTTGAATCTTACAGTGTGGTTCTTTCTCCCTATATATTTATGTGGTTTGTAAACAAAAGTTGTTAAAAGAAAAAAAATCTGACAGGCATGTAAGTTTAGGACTGTAATCCCAGCCCTCTGGAGACTGAAGCAGGAGAATCACTGTGAGTCGGAGACCACTTAGCGAGACCTTGTCTCAACAAACAAACACACAAACATTCTGCCACCCAGAGTAATCCAGATAAAACAATAGTGCTCACAGCCTAAGAATTTAATGAGAAAAAAGAAACTATTGAATTTACAGATATTCTGTGTTCATGTCCATTCTGGGATTTCTATTAATTAAATATAAACAGTATGATGTGATTTCTATGCTTAGATGACTTAAGCACCATATGTCATCATTACAGTGTTTACTAAAGCAAATTTTCTGAGACTGATGTCTACCGAATCAATCTGTGTCATCACGTTATTACTGTAGGGACAAAGATAACACATGAATCAAATAATTTGATATAAGGCTCATATTTATTGATCTCATCAACCAAAACAGCACTTCTGCTCAGATTGTCAGTGAATGGTGATGCACATCTAAATATCAGACAGGAAGGCCCCAGGTTGAAGACCAAGGTAGGCAACTTAGTGAGTTAGTGGAATTCTATCTCAAAATCAGAAATAAAAGAGAGCTAGCAATACAGCTCAGTGCAAATACTGTAGGTTCCCAGTATTTGAAACAAAAGGAAAAAAAGAAAGAAAGATCAAAATACCTTGATTACTAGCAAATTAAATAGTTTAAAGCTCTATTATCCAGTATTCCTATTACAGTATATTGTGGACCGTTTGTATATTGAAATTATCATCAGACTGGGTGCAGTTGTTACTCTTAAGTAATCCAGAATTTCAGAAAGTCAGTAAGATTATTAGAAAGCAATTCTTTTGTTTGGACTTTGATGTTAGCCTACAGCTATGAAAATACAAGGATGGAAGAGCTGCACTAGTTAGGTCTCTGTCAAGGTAGCCATACTTCTGTGGAAGCTCAGTATTACTGGGCTGCTAGCAATATGGATGCAAATAAAGAAGCTCTGGTGCAGGTAAGAAATGAGAACATTGATGATCTGGTGGTAGGTCTTGATTTTATACATAGAAATAAAAGAGTGTTGGACAGACCAAATAAACTTTAGGAACTCAGTGTTCTCATCTTTAAAATGGAAGTTTTGAACAGGATACCAAATGACACCCCTAAGACAAAAAGTATCTCATGTGAAATTTTTAAAGGGACAGGGGAATATTAATATTGAAAAAATAAGATACTTTGTTTTTACTAACAGTGAAAGAAAACTGAAAAAATAAACTGTTATTTGCACCCAAAATAAAACTAGACATTTTGTGTACACACACATGCAAACATACACACACACACACACACACACACATTCACACCTGCATGTAGTATTAATGGACTGAGATTATACATGCTTGTTTTTTGGAAATAAGACTGGGATGAGGAGAGCTGATTATATATTGGCTTTACCTACAATATTTGAAATTTTAAGAAAATATTATTTAACTGTGCAGTTTTAGAATAACCAATTGATATAAGGTATTAAACTGAGTGTCACAGAAACAGGAAATTAAGGTAATCTAGGTTGATGCTGTTTGTATACAATATTTAAAGAGACATTCCCTTCTTTTGCATGTTGATGTTAAGAAATATCCAAATTAATGTCCCTGCTGACATTTATCCATACAAGACTAACTGCTGCGTGAAAAGTCAAGGCTGGAGGTAATTTTGAGGCTATCAAGGCTGAGTCAAAACCATCATGCAGAGGTTAGGTCAAAGGCAGAAAGAAAGATTGTTAAATCTACCCTAGAAAAACCTATTTCAAGGACACAGAGGAAGAAAATAGAGAGATAAGATTAACAGAATAAACATAAAGCTAGAATATGAACTGGGAGATAGCATTGCCCCAAAATTCACTAAGAGACCAGCCAAAACAGAGACAGAGATAATTAATGGTGTGATGTGCTTCTTAGAGGGATGTTAGGCTTGAGGACAGACATAAAGTGACTTGAAAGATCAATTCCTGCAGAATGGAAAGGTTTTTAAATGTTTGTTGTAAGATATAAAGAGTTAAGTAAACAGATAATGACATGGTGTTACAGAGTGAATAGAAGCTTTTTAAAAAATTAACAAAAAAATGAAATAGCACAATAGCTACCAACACAGGAGAGGTAAAAGGAGTCTTTTTCAAGATCAAGATGTTCTTTCCTTACTCAAATGTCCTTGAAGTTTTCTCAGGGCTTTGTTTACTCTGGCACAAACTTGTCCCTACCATCTGGCCACCAGCCAGCCTCATGTCCACTGCGCCAGAAGTAGCCTTGGACACTCTACAATTGTATCTTACTGAACTTCTGAATATTTACTCCCCGAACAGGCTCAGATAGTTTTGATGCCACTTTTCACATATGAATTCCTATATTCAAGATGAATTTTAACCTTTCTTCAGGATCCACTGTAATTTATGTCTCACACTGTTTCTACTATAATCTAGAATAAGCTATCAGTGTTGTGATGGTGACGGTGATTCTAGATGGCTCACCTAATCTGGTTCAAAACATGGCTTCATCACATGTGTACACACTCATACACACACACATATATACAATATATACATATATATTCACATATATACATCGCAATATGTATCTCACCATTTCATGTTTCTTTGTTGCAACTCTGAGAAAATTTCTAATTTCGTAAACATGAGAGACAGTGTCATATGCCTTTTACATATTCCTTAATTTACTAGTTTAGTGCAAAGCATAGGCCGCTATAAATAGTCATTTTAAGAATGAGTTAACTTAAGTATTGTTTAATTAAGCTTTACATTTCCAAATCATGATTGCTCCTTTTTGATCCTAAGATTTTTTTCTATTTTCTTGTTTTTTCTAGTTAACTCAAATGGATTATTCCATTAGATCTGTGACAGCATCAGTTTTAAGATGCATTATAACTTAAGGTGCTTTCTACTACTATTTATATCATACCACACCATCACTTATTGTATGCTTACCAGTTCCAAAGACAGCAAAAGGAATAAGAATGTGCCCATCTTAGAAATGATGAAATGTGACAGTTAATCTGGGAAATGTTTTGCTATAAAACATTAATAATTTACTAGCTGTCAATTATTTGGCAAAATTTTATGAGACTGTCCCTAAATAAAATGTATATTTATAAATATAATTATTTCAAAGGATTTGAATATCAATTTGTCAAAATTACATGAAGATAATTTGTAATGAAGTACTAAGAAAATATATTCATGTCAAATTAATGTCTGAAACATTTACTGAGAAATTAAGTAAATACTAGTTAAGTGTAATCAGAGCAAATTATTTCATCAATTTTTAATATTAGAATTATGATCTATAATCTACAAAACTTGTGGTTTGCACTGTTGAAAGCACTTACTAAACTTCTACCTCACTTGTCCCGAACTAAATTTTGTATTTCTATGTCTTACCAATGGAATTTAAAACTGAAAACACTAATTACATGGTACCCACAACAGAAACAAAGGAAGTACTGAATGTAAACATGAATATACACAGGCCAAAACTAATGGAAAGATCTCCTAATACCGTGAGCATTAGCAACATTTTGAAGAGGCAACAGATCTACAGCTCATAGCCAGGGGAATTCTATAACGAAAATGAGGCCCTGATGATGCTAAGCTTTATTTTCCAATAAGGAATGGTATTTTCCTACAAATTATGGCACACAAACAGTGAAAGATGTAGCCCAACTGTAATAGACCAAATTTACTGAACTCTACTGGAGATCAGCCAGACGTTAAAAGCACCCATGTGGCCTGATGATTATCTCCCATGCAGGAAGGCAATTGTGCAGAGCCTCAAGAGAATGGCTTTGTCTGATTGGGTGACCCAATTTCCTTGTGGGCTAACAACTGTTTCAATAGCTAGACAAGGCCTTTAGCCCATCTACAGAAACTTTCCTGAAAATTACCTAAGAAGAAATTCCCAAAGGCTTACTGCTGAACAAGGAGTCATTCAATTTTGTCTTGCAGTTCCAGAGGCTTTTGGTCACCAAATTTTATATTTCACTTTTCAATAAGTAGTATTTTATATTTTTGAATAGATTTATTTAACTGAAACTAACTCAGTTCTTTGCCAAGTACGGAATTACAAAATCTCAGAAACTGCCTGCTATAAAGACACCTTGTCTAAGAGGGACTTTTGACATTTCCGTAATAGCCGTGAATGCCACTTGATTGTTTATACAAGATGCTGCTTGATTGCTGATGACCTGTCTTTGTGTTTGCCAGGGGCAAATTTGTCTTTATTACTGAAAGTGAATCAACCAAACCACAACTTTAAACTGTTCAATCAGCTATAGTTCTTTTCCATAATCCAAACAAATGTTAAGAGCTCTAAGAATACTAGTATACCTGTGTATCTGACCAAACAAATATTTGGATACTAGCCTGAATTATTTAAAACTGATGTAAATGTAGAATAAAAGTGAAATTCAGCATAAAAGGAATGAGCCTGTAAACTAAATCAGGCCTCCAGCATACTTTTGAATACTCTGTTAAGGGTTTTTATGCGTTCAAATGATTATACTGTAGATGGTTATAGGAGTACCTAGAGGCAGTAATACCATAGATTTTGCCTCTCATCCCTGCAAAAATGAAATGTTAACTTTCTGGCCCTTTATTTATGTGTTTTTTTCTGGCCCTTTAAAAAAACAGTTTTCTGACCCCTGTTGCAGAATGTAAATATTGATACTAGAAAGCTTTTCTACATTTTATGACCTTATTCCTGACAGCGACTGCTGTAAAACCAAGCAAAGTATACCCTGACCACAACTACACAGCATAAACTTACTATTGCCAAATTCCATACAAAGCATGATCGCCTTCTAATTAAAGTCTATGCTTATGATAAATACATGGATGCCCAGAGCCCAAAATAATGAAAAGTCAAAATGTAGCAACTAGATTCTGCAACTCTCAAATTCCCAGTTCAAAGATTCCATTATACTTATTTATCAATCTCCAAGACTAGATCCTGTAAGAGGTATATATAATGCAGATCTCTGTGGGAGTTTTTGTTTTATAGCTTATCAATATAGAAGTAAAGATAGGAAAGCAGGTAACTATCATGACATCCCAGTAGTTCCACAGAAAACCATGCCTTACTGTTTCTTTCCCCTATCCCATCAGCCATGAGCTTTTAGGCTTAGTCTAAAAAAACAATCTTTGTATTTCTGAGTGGCTCATTTTTTAATTACCCAGGAAAAACAAAATTTCATTGATCTCTAGCTAGCTCTTATAAAAGGCCAAGCAGAGAAAGGAAGCTAAGCCCCCACCTGCGAACCCATCAAAACATGGACAAGGGAGAAGCAGGAGGAAGCTAAGCCCCTGCCTGGGAGCCAGCCAGAGCAGCCAGAGGGTGAGAAGAACAACCCCCTACCTCACCACCACCACTGCGAGCAACCGGGTGATTTGGAGGAACTGTATTGTTTGATTGACCTTGCAAGCCTAAGGCCAGTAGTCTAAGCAACTGCTTAGAAGACAGCAATATACAATATAGTAACTATGGTAGATTTCCTCCTACCTTATTATTTCAATTCATTTTATTGTTCTGTTTTATTATCTTTAAAAATAAATAAATAAGTAAATAAGAGCCTTCACCCCCAGGAAGTCTCCCAGAAAGCAGCATCTCAGGCTGTCTCTTTGGGACCCGAAACTCTCGGACCGGTAGAGTGGCCTGGGCTGTTTGGATCGAAAGTCTGCGCAGACCTGCATCTCGGCGTGACTCTTTGGGGCTGGTAGGCCCACCCTTCATCCACAAGGAACTGCCTGGAGATCGGCATCTGGGCCAGGTCTGTTTGGGCCCGTAGCCGCGCCCTTCATCCCCAGGAAGTCTCCCAGAAAGCAGGATCTCACGCTGTCTCTTTGGGACCCGAAACTCTCGGAACCCGTAGAGTGGCCTGGGCTGTTTGGATCGAAAGTCTGCGCAGACCTGCATCTTGGCGGGACTCTTTGGGGCTGGAAGGCCCGCCCTTCATCTGCAAGGAACTGCTTGGAGATCAGCATCTGGGCCAGGTCTGTTTGGGCCCGTAGCCCCGCCCTTCATCCCCAGGAAGTCTCCCAGAAAGCAGCATCTCAGGCTGTCTCTTTGGGACCCGAAACTCTCGGACCCGCAGAGTGGCCCGGGCTGTTTGGATTGGGAATATTGTGGAGACTGGCATCTTGGCCAGGTCTGTTTGGGACCGGGAACTTTTCAGAAACCAACATTCTGGCCTGACTCTTTGGGACCTGTAGGTCCTTCACTCGCAGGGAACCTCCTAGAGACCTGCCTGGGACAAGGCATGGAGGCCTGGCCTGCCTGAGATTCCACAGGCTCCGGGGTGGCCACACCCAGCATTCGCCTTACAACTTAGACAGCCAGGAGCCCACAGAGGGGAGTTAGGACCCTGTAAGGAAGCCAGGAGCCTGTGGGGGAGCCACTGCCCCTCCAGGAACTGAGGGTGTAACAGGTAATTTGCCACATAAGCAGAGAAAGCTTTGGAACACCGCTCAAAGTAAGGAAATACAGAAAAATGACAAAAGGAAAGACCAAAAGGCAGGCTCAAAGCCCTAGC
>PVJX010010238.1:0-57821 GCA_004027295.1 Dolichotis patagonum
GTGGGCCTGGGTTCCCCGTTTCCACTTTGGGAACCTCCTTAGGCCCAGTTCAGTGACAGTAATGAGGTATCTTATTAGATCCTCTAACATTGTTACTTTCCACTTTAAAATAAGTATTAGAATTCCCATGCTCAAATAAAGACAGTGAAGCTCAAAAATGTTAGGTGCCCACGGTCATACATCTAGAAAGGTCATACATCCAGAAAGTTTGTGCAGTATTGCACGGTCCCAATAAATGTGGTAGGCATTGAATAGCCAAGCTTTCCAAGGAAATGAGGGACTCAGAAGGCCTAGTGTCAGAGGAAAACTTCTTGAAAGATCTGAAAGTACAAACCCTGAGACTTGAGATTGAGCAGAACTCCCAAAAGAGGAGGTCAAAGGAATGAGGCTGGCCCAAAGGGAGGAGCCAGGGCCTGGAGGAAGCACAACCCAGGAGGGCCACGTGTTGACGGGGCAGAGGTGAGGTTTGGGGGTAAAAATTGTTTAAAAGGTATCATATGTCTAGTGAGGGAGGTCCTTTTGGCTGTCAAGACCGAAAATGGCAGAATTTTCTGCCTGAAGTTTTCCTTGTACCCCACGACCTTACAGCATCACTTCCTGGCCATTCTCTCTAGCAGCGGGGTGCAGCGGAAAGGAGAGATGGGCACTGAGGAGCTGGCCAGTCTCAGCTCTGTCCCTCACAAGCTGGGAAAGTTTCCCTAAGCTACCTTGGCTTCCTGGGTCTGTCCCTTCTTTGCAGAATGGGATGGGTCGGTGATTGATCACATGAATGAGCTAAATTATATGGAGTGTCCGGCACTGTTGAATGCCAGGTCATCCTGGCATTCAACTCTCTTGGTCATCCTTCCCCCACAGGCTGGGTCCAAATTCTGCAAAAGTCTGCAGACAACTCGTGTGGCAACCCAGTTCTTAGGGAGAAAGGGGAAATCACCTCCTGCTTCCCGCATATTATATTCCTGCTTATGCATTCTGAGGTCCTGCTTGCTTTTTTTAGGCTCTAAGTACTATCCTGCTGACTCACTTCCGACTTCTCCTTCATCATGCTCAGCTCCCAAAAATGGAAAAGGGCCGGAAATTGTACTATCTGGAGAGTTTAAGGGCACAGGCACCCCACATAGATAGAATGCTGGGAACACAAGCCATGCCCAAAGTTCATTTCTCATCTGACACTTGGGACACGTGGCCTTGGATTGTAATACTAATAATAACCACACCACTTACAGCCACTGATGAGGAGCAGCCCGGGGCTATGTGCTTTTATTGTCTCTGAATCATATGTCTGGAGAGTCAGGGACTCTTTCTATTTCACAGATAAGGACACTGATGCCAAGATATGTTAAAGAACTGGACCAAGGTCACACAGCTAGCAAGATGCAGAGCAAAGATTCAAACCTATGATTTAGATCTGTGCTGTCTAATACAGTAGCCAAGAGCCCCATGTCGCTAATAAGTACTTGAAATATGGCTAGGGTGACTGAAGAAACTGAACTTTTAATTAAATTGAGTGTACTATTTTCACCTGCCGAGTAAACACTAGATTTTAAAGACAGAAGGAATATACATATATATGTGTCGTTTTACATTGATTACATGTTAAGATGGCAATATTTTGGATACAAAATACATTAAAAATATTTCTCCCCCCTTTTTTCACTCTTTAAATGCAATTACTAGAATATTTAAAATTTCATATATGGCTTTTGTATTTCTGTCGAGGGAGTGCTGATCTAAATCACAAACATTCGATGCTCACAAGGCCAGTGGCTTACTGATATTTTTGATAATATTTCTGAGCATAAGCATAACTTCTCAATTTGTGTAGTTATTTATAAATTATACAGGGTTGTGGATGTAGCTCGGTAGTAGGGTGCTTGCCTAGCACGTGTGAGGCCCTGGGTTCGATATCCAGTACTGCAAAAAAAATTTTAAAAAAGGTATATACATGTACACTACTCTACAGAATTATTATGAAACACCAACAAAATGTTTTTTTCTTGGTACCGGGGATCAAACTAATTAGCTCACGCTTGCCAGACACCACCGAGCAAAACTCCCAGCTAATATCAACAAAATAGATATTTTATTTTATTTTATTTTATTTTATTCTTGTTTTATTTTATTTTATTTTATTCTTGTTTTATTTTATTTTATTTTATTTTATTTTGTCTTTTTAAGACAGGGTCTTGTTATGTGGTGCAGGATAACCTTGAGCTCACTTTGTAGCCCAAGCTGGTCTCGAACTTGCAACGATCCTCCTGCCTCAGGCTCCTGAGTGCTGGGATTACACAAGTGTGCCACTACCCCCAGCTTGAAATGGATATTTTAAAGGATGAAATAAAAACAAATAGAAATAGAAGTCATACTAATTTTGTCAAAGAGCCAAATGGGTCATTTTGTGTACCCTTTGGCGTGTGCACAGTTGATTTGGGAAACTCCTGCTCTAGACAGACTCAGAGCTCCTGATGGCAGAGACTGTAGCAGATTTATCCCCCTTTCTCATACCCAAGTCAGCACCATGTCGAAAGATAATTTGTACTTAACACATGTTTATGGAAGAAATAATTCTTGTGCAATAACTTTTTGTTCCATTAGATTGATTTATTCATTTCACATGTACTGAGAACTATGTGCTAGATACTATACTAGGTGCTAAAAGTAAAATTTAAGAAAACTAAGCCCCATTTTTCTAGGCCAGTGCTTCTCAAACTTCAGTGTAAGAGTCATTTGGAAGCTGGGCATGGTGGCACACACCTGTAATCTCAGCACTCGGGAGGCTGAGGCAGGGGATTGCTGTGAGTTTGAGACCAGCCTGGTCTACAAAGTGAGTTCAAACTCAGCTTGAATTGTATGGCAAGACCCTATCTCAAAAAGGCAAAAAAAAAAAAAAAAAAGAAAGAAAGAAAGGCACCTGGAGGGCTTGTTGGGGCTCTTGCTCCTCTTTCCTACCTCTGGCCTGGGGTAAAACCAGAGAATTTCCATGTTGAAGAAGCCTCTATCTGGGTGTGGTGGTGCACACCTGTAATCCTAGCACTTTGGAGGCTGAGGCAGGAGGATTATCACAAATTCAAGGCCAGCCTGGGCTACATAGTGAGTTCAAGGCCAGGCTGAACTACACAGAAAGATCCTGGCTCAAAAAAACCAAAAAAAGCACACACCTATAATTCTGCTTCTTAGAAGGCTGAGGCAGAAGGACGGCAAATTTGAGGCCAACTGGGCAATTTAGAGACTTTCTTTTGCAAAATAAAATATATAAAGGAACCAAGTTTAATATAAAGGAACCAGTACCTCAAAGAAGGAGGGAACAAAAAAAGGAGGAGAAGAAAAAAGAAAAAGAGAAACTGCTTTTAAGAAACTAAACACTGGTACACACTGGAAAATTGGAAGGACATCCCAAATAGAATGTAAAAATGAGGGTAGAAGAGAATTATTGAAAATTTACTCTTTGCCAAGTACTTCTAAGTACATTGACTCATTCAATCTTCACACCAATTTGTCAGAGGTTTTCTTTGTTTTTTGTTGTTTTTTTTTTTTTTTTGTACCGGGATCAAACTCACAACCTTGTGCTTGCCAGGCAGGCGCTTAGCCCACTGAGCTAAATCCCAGCCCCCCTCATACCAATTGGATGCAGTATGTATTATTATTTCAGGTGAAGCAACCGAGGCTGAGAAAAGTTAGTTAAATCACCTTCAGTGGTGGCAAACCTATGACACGCATGCCACAAAGTGGGTCTTTGAAAGCTCTAAAAGGTGTCCCATGACTGAATGTCATAGAGCTAGTCAATGATAGACTGGGATTTGTACCTGCTTCTCCTGCATTCAGTAACTCATGCTCATCTACAGTGTTTTCCTCTTTTCCAGGCTCTGTCCTAGGAACTGAGCATACGGCACTGAGTGAGACAGACGAACCCTGATGTGAGCAAACTCAATAAGCAGTGTGATGAGGGAGGCAGTGCCATGAAGATACCTCACAGAGACACACTGTCCAGAATAGTAGTAGTGAAAACTTTCTAGGAAGAAGGAGGGAGGAGGAGGAGGAGGAGGAGGAGGAGGAGGAGGAGGAGGAGGAAAAGAAATTTACATGAAGACCTGAAGAATGAATGAGAGGAATGGAGGGTAAGTGAGAAATGTTCTGAGCTCAAGATACACAATGAAAGCTTGGAGGCATCAAAGCATTTGAGCCAGATGTGATGATGTATGCCTGTGATCCCAGCACTCAGGAGGCTGAGGCAGGAGAATTGCCATGAGTTCAAGGCTAGCCAGGGCTACATAGTGAGTTCAGGTCCATTCTGAACTACACAGCAAGACCTTGTCTCTAAACAAAATGAAACAAAACAAAACAAAACAAATCAAAAGCACTTGAGAACTGAAAGAAGTTCAGAATGCTTGAAATACAGAGGGTGCAAGTATAGATAGTATACTTAGTCTTCATACAAAAGTGTAAAGAATCGGGCCCTTGAAGTAGAAAGGAATCAGGTCGTGCCAGGATATTTAGACTTACTGACTTGGTACAAGGGTAAAGGCATAGTCACACCTGTCCACTATTTCTCCTGTATCCACAGAGGACACATTCCAAGACCTCCAATGGATGCCTTTATCTGTGAATAGAACCTAATCTTATGTGTTCCGCTGTTTCTATGGACACACACATATGATACAGTTTAATTCATAGATTGGGTACAGTAAGAGATTTACATATACATTACAGGATATCCTGGGCATGGAATTCAACTCTGAACACAATATTCACTTATGTTTTGTATATATAACTTGAAGGTGCCCATAACTTGAAAGTAATTTTATACAACATTATCAGTACCCTTGTGTTTTGTATGACTTGTCATATCAGGTCAGGAATAAATTTTCCACTTGTGGCATCATGCTGATTCTGAAAAAGTTTTTGGAAGATTTCCAGTTTTGGACTTTCAGATTAAGGATACTCAACTCATATACTGTAATAAAAGTTATGTGAATGTGATCTCTCTCAAAATAGCTCATTGTACAGTACTCATTCTTTTTCTTGAGATATTGTGAGATGATACAATACCTAGTGATGAATGAGATGAAGTGAGGAGAACAATTCTGGCATTGTGGCATAGTGATAGGTTTCTATGTAGGGTTACTTGAATAGAAGCAATCCTGGGCAGTTAATTAGTGGGAGGGCTAATGAATTACTAACAGGCAAGGAATATATACAGTGTGGATATACTGGCAAGGGGGCGATTTACATGCCCAGTAGACAATATGTGACTCAAGATTTTACCCCACTACATAGAATAGTACATAATTTGAAACTTAGAAATTATTTCTGCAACATTCCACTATAATACCTTTGCAGTGGGTTGAACTGTGCATAGGTAAAATTGGTGGAAAGCAAAACTCAGATAAGAGGAGACTACTGTATTCCCATTTCTTATTCATCCATTTATTTTTAATTGCTTCTTTATCAGGACAAATAGTTCTTTACCCCATAGATTCACATTTCAAAATTCTAGAACACAAGTCAGTACCAAACTTCTGTGGAACTCAATCCAAAGAATTTTTTTTTTATATTCCAAAAGCACATTGCACTTTGATATACCAGTTTTTTTTTTGTTTTTTTGTTTTGTTTTGTTTTTTTGTACTGGGGATCAAACTCACGACCTCACACTTGCCAGGCAGGCACTTAAGCCACTGAGCTAAATCCCTGGCCACATTGCACTTTGAAAGATACAACCTTTCTTCATCTTCTCAGAATCTTTCATGGAATCATAATTTCTACAGAATTCTGCATATGTTTGTTTCTTGGTTCAACCACAACAAATTTATAGAAAACTGAAACCCCCAGGAAAACAACAAACATTCCAACAGTATGAAATTGCGGATGCTTGGCTGGAAGACTAGGCATCTGGGGCATGTCAAAGCACTGGAAATTGTGGTAGCAATTGTCCTTAATACCGACTCCTTCTCTGCTGATGGAAGTTTAAAAGGCCATCACCTGAGGATAATTTAAAGGACAGCAGACTGTAGGCAGGGGAATGTATTAAAGATGCTAGTGTTGTAAAGTTGTGTAATGTTTTGGTGATGGGAGAGAAGGGGGCTGGGAAGATAATTAGAAGTGTTTAAGACTTGATCATTGATTGAAAGGAATGGAGTAAACAGGCAGAAGAGGAACCGAAGATGACCTCCAGGTTTCTGAGCACAGTTTTATGAAGAATAAGGCACAGGCTGGCTGGGGTGCACTTAAGTAGCAGAGTGCACGCCTAGGGTGCTCAACGCCTTAGGATTGATCTCTAGAAGAAGGAGAAGTAGAAGGTAAAGGAAGAGAAGGAAAAAGAGGAAGAAAAGGAGAAAGAGAAGGAGGAGAAGATGGTTCAGTAAACCTATTATTTTACATTTTACAAGAATAAATCCAGATAAGTGAAACTATGTGGAAGAATGATGTTATTTTAGTAAGATTTCAAAGATCAAAACTTAGTTGATTAGAAAATATTGGAGAAAATTTACTATTTTTGTGGGCGAAATTTGTTTAGGTTTGTGTCAACAGCTTTATCTTCTGTTGAGAGGGTTGTTTCTTTTTTTGAGACAAGGTCTTGCTATGTAGTCCAGGCTTACTTTGAATTTGCTATGCAGCGGAGGCTATCCTCCTGCCTCAGCTTCTTGCAGCACCACCATGCCCAGTTTAAAAGGTATTTCTGAGTGCTGATAACTATTTTTTCCCCCAAGATCAAAATTAATCATGAAGGTCCAGACATAGGCTTTACATACTAAGTTTCTTCAGTGACAGCTCCTACCCTCATTGAACGCCGGGCCTCACTCCATACTTGGCAACCACTCTACCCTGAAGTATTTCCTCAACTCTTTTTATTTCTATTTTTATTTTTCAGACAAAATCTCGCTAAATTGCCCTAGGCTGGCCTTGTGACTGTCCTCTTGTTAAAGAATGTTCTTGTTAAAGACAGAGCCTTGAGTTTCCCTTACCCTTCATCTTTCCACGTTTGACATCTTCAGAGGGATTGTACATGGCTCTTATCAAAGGACCAAAAACCATTTGGACTCCGCCTTCTACAACTCGGCCCCGCCCCACCATAGACCGCACCCCTTGCGTGGCCCCGCCCCTTGGAGAGGTCTCCGATATGACAACGAATTCTCCATAATTCTACCCTATAGGAGACCGGAAAGGCGGGACCTCGGCTAATCTTTTATATCATTTGTTAAATCATATGTCTATCTGGTCCCAATTCCATCCCACTTCATTTTCAGCCCAAGGATTGGTTGCTTGCTTCATCGTTCGTGGCTCATGATTGGTTATTTTATCCCGCCCCTGTCTTCCAGCTCTTGCAGGCGGGATTAGCACGCAGCTTCCTGCTCCTGCCAAAAAAAATAAAAGAAGAAAAAGAAAAGAGGAGAGAGGCGAAAGAAAAAAAAAAAGTCACGAAGATCTTTGATTTTTAATTGGTTTTCAATCGTGTCGGTCAGACCAAGTTCTACCTTTTGATTGGTCAATCTATCTGCCCATCCAGAATTGGGGGCGGGATTTCCCTAGAAGACCCACACCTTGTCGTCACTGGTCTAACAGTGCGCCTGTCTGAAGCTCCCGGCCCAGGATTGGAGGCGGACAAGGACAGGTGGGCGTGGATTGGCTAGGGCAGCCGGTCAGTGTGAGGCGGGGGCGGGGCCTCGGCGGCTGGTTGCGCGTGTCCGCCGCTGGCTCGGCTCTATCCGGCTTTGCTAGGGGAGGTGAGTCCGGCCGCGGCGGCACCAGCGCCTGAGGAGGCGGCGGCTGAGGAGAAAGCGGCCGCGGCGGCTGAAGAGAAAGCAGCCGCGGAGACGGAAGCCGGGTGGGGGGGAGGGGGGGAGACGGAACAGCCTTGAGCCCTGCAGGGGCCGTCGCGCGGGGGGACCCACCCGCTCTCCCCCCCAACCCTCAGCAGAAGCAGCCGGCGGCGGGGGCAGGACTCAGTCTGCTTCAGACCGTACCCCGCCCGCCTCCCGGGGCTCCTATTCTTTGGCCCCGGGACCCTAACCTCCTCCCGGGGCGGTTCCCTCTGTCTGGGCGTCAGAGTGCTGCCCACGTCTTTCATTCCTCCCTGCACCTCCTTACCTTCACTTTTACCGCGGCTCTCTTCTTTCTCCTCTCTGCCCTGGCTGTCACCTCCTCTCCACTGTATCCCTCCAACCTCCTTCCCTGGCTCATTCTGCCCCGCAAAGTTTGGTGGTACACCCCCCCACCCCATCAGGTCCGCAGACTAGTAGTAGGGGGAGATGTAGGAAGGCCTGAGAGTTCGAGGGGGGGGGAAGCTGGAAGCTAGTTCCCTGAAAATTTCCCCCCATCTTTTAAATCTAGGGTGGTTGGAATTTTTTTAAATTGTGTTTTTGAGGAGGTGGTAGGTGTTTAGAAAAGGATGTGGGAATGGAAGGGGTAGATGAGTCAACCCTCTTACAAGATTGCAAGGGTGGTGTGTTACCTGAGCCTTTTCCTGTGTGGAGTTCAGGGGGTCGGGAGGTTTGGCCTTTATTCCCACATTCAAAGTTGGAACCTCCCCCAAATTAAGAATGGAGTTTTAGTACCCACTTGTGGCAGGAATCCTGGGGGGAAGGGGTCCTTTTTTCCTTTTTCTTTTCTTTTTTTCTTTCTTTTTTATTTTTATTTTGTTTTTTCTTTTCCTTTGGCAACCCACACCCTTCCACACACACTCACCCAAAAGCCAAACACCAAGATCCTCTTGTTTGGATTGACTGATGAAGACATAAAGCCAGTTACGCTCTATGTTTTTTGAGGTGGAGTGAGTGGTTTTTCTTCATTTTTAAATGGCCAAATGACAGCTTGACCCAGTTTGCTTTCCAATCAAAGAGCATTTTCTTGAATGTCTCTTTGTGGCGCAAGAGCCAACGCAAAAATGATGGCGGCTTACAATGGCGGTACATCTGCAGCAGCAGCAGGTCACCACCACCACCATCATCATCACCTTCCACACCTTCCACCTCCTCACCTTCACCACCACCACCACCCTCAACACCATCTTCATCCGGGGTCGGCTGCTGCCGTACACCCTGTGCAGCAGCATACCTCCTCGGCAGCTGCGGCAGCCGCAGCAGCGGCTGCAGCTGCAGCCATGTTAAACCCTGGGCAACAGCAGCCATATTTCCCATCACCGGCACCGGGTCAGGCTCCTGGACCAGCTGCAGCAGCCCCAGCTCAGGTACAGGCTGCAGCAGCTGCTACAGTTAAGGCGCACCATCATCAGCACTCACACCATCCACAACAGCAGCTGGATATTGAGCCGGATAGACCTATTGGATATGGAGCCTTTGGTGTTGTCTGGTGAGTATCAAAAGAAAAACACAACTTCTTGTGGTCTCTCTTCTTGGTTCTGATTGGCCAGGTCATTGCTCATGGTTTTTTCCATGTTGATCGCAGTGGAACAAGGCACAACTCAACTGTAGGCAGCCACCCTCACTTCCTGGTAAAGAGGCCTAATGCGTTGGCCATGTAGGCCTATCCTTTTGACTCATGGCAAATGTTGGTGGAGCACTTTCTCATGAGTGACACAAGTTTCCTGACTACCAGGCTTTCCTGTTCAGAATCTAAACAATCTACCGAATGTAAGATCAAGAGATGAATGTGTGAACTACTTATTTCTACAAAGACTTTGATCATCTCTCGTTCGATTTAGTTTGGATCAGTTGTCCATCCACAGCAAATGTCAGTGAATGACCTGACTTGATTCCCTCATAATGGTCTTGTCCTTCAAATATATGTCATTACTTTCCTAGCCTTTACATTTTTTCATGTCTTATTTTATGATCTTGATCCCTAGGATTCATGATTGAACCAGTTAAAATCATTGCTTGACTGTTTTATTTTAAACCATAGCACTACACAGGTGGAGAGTCCATAGCTTTAGCCTTCTGATAAGAATGCATTAAATATAGCATCACACGAGTATCACAAATGAGGTTAGTAGACTGTAACTATGCAGTGGCCCACATTCAGTGCAGTGTTTTAGTGTCCCTCAGTGCCTTGTAAGTTGCTTTTATTCCTTGGTCAGTTGCTGTTGTAGAAAGCATACTTTTTAAACATGAAACTGCTTTACTTTTGCTAGTGCTAGGATACTTTTAAAAGTCTAAGGGTTTCTTAAATAGGACATATTAGTCTACTTGCTCCTTTTAGGAAGATTACAAGTTGGTAATAAAATGTATTCTTGTCCAAGGTAGAACTGAGTTTTATTCAAGGATTAAAGAGTCCAGTGTGGATAAATGAATTGATATTTTCATTGCATTTAAAAATAGATTCTTGTTAATGTCTAGAAAAGCCCCATCACCACAGGAAAATAAACTCGTTGAAAGTATCCTGGTAAATATTTCCTTTCATCCTTGTTTTGGAAGCTAAAATTGATATGAGTATCATTTACATTCCAGCTAGCCGTCTATGTATTTCAGATTTTATAATTTAGGCAAGCAAGTGATTTGATTCTATTCTTCCTTTTTTCTTTTTAACTTGTAAACTCTAGTTTTTCTCAGCTGCTGCCTAAGGAGATTGCTGCTGCCTTCTTCTTTCTCCAAGGTGTATGGGAAAGGGAATAGCCAATAATGGTGCCTCTTCAGCCCTCTCCCCAGGGACCTGTGTATTCCTGCCTTCCTCTTTTCCCTATCTGTAGGCAGGGACCTGTGTATTCCTGCCTTCCTCATTTCCCTATCTGTAGGGATTTCACTGTGAACCTCCCTTCGTTCCCTAACTCTTGAGGAGTTCCAAGTTGCGGGGGTTGGGGGTGAGATAAGTGAAAGGTTGCTTTTTGTTTTGAATTGGGTCATTTAGTAACTGAGAATTTGGATTTTTTCTATCTGAATGTGCTGACGTTTTAGTGTGTTGTGTACAGTGCTAAGAACTAGAGACACTGAAAAGGCAATGTTGTTGCTGTATTCTTGAATATTCTAAAGGGATTATTGACTTATATTTCTATCACAAGGCGATGAGACTTGTGGAAGTGTTCTGTTTTAAAACAGGGTCTTGTATGTAGTTCAGGCTGGTCTTGAGCTCACTGTGTAGCCCAGGTTCTTTTTGAACAGATCGTCCTATGTCAGCCTTTGAGTGCTGGGATTACAGGTGTGCGCCACCACACCCAGCTAACTTCTAGAAGTTTTAACTTCAAATTCTGGTAAGGCAAAAGATTTTAAAGGGAAGAGTGGTAAAGAGCAACAGTACTGTGATATCTTACAGCTGACATTCTGGTGGTGGGCACTATGAACCCTCATATCTGAAAATCCAGATACATTTGATTTGAATCCATTCTATGGTTTCATTGACCCCTTCCACCAACTCTGGAGTTTGTACCATTGACTTAAGTAGGCCTCTACACGTTTTCTACTGTACACAGCTTTGCCTAGTCTCTCTAACTGCGTTTTGTAAGCCCCTTGAGGGTAAGGACTATGTACCAAACTCTTTCTTTTTCTTTGTAGCACCTAGCATAGTGCCTTGGTGTCTTTGCTCCTTGATTGCTTGATCTCTGAGTCAGATCCTTTATCTTAGTTTGGACAACAGAAATTTATTCTCACAGTTCTGGAGGCTAGAAATCCAAGATTAAGGTGTTAGCAGGTGTGGTTTGTCCTGAGAGTCTCTCCTCAACTGTTGTCTCTGTGTCCCTTACATGGCTGTGTCCTCGGGTGGTTTAGTCCTTTGTATTTTAACCAAGTTTTTCTAGTTTCTGCATTGAATGTTTTTATCAGCTGTTTCTGGTGAAATACACTTTAATATGAAAAAGGAAAGAGTTCCAGGTGTGTTTTTAGTATGCAAATACTTTTCTATTTTTATATTCACATATTGATGACTTGCTGTCTGAATTGCCTATTATATTTAGAGTTTAGCTGCTTTGTTACCTAAGTTAGGTTGTTAAAACTAGCAGTTAAAAACCAAACCAGTGTGAATTTGTACTGGTATTCTGAAACTCAAGATATTAGTGAGTTTTTTTTCCTCACCTTTTAACTAATTGAAATAGAATTTTTCTTTTTAATTTAAAAAGCACATAAGTCTGAAAGAAATACTTTCTAAAATAATTACAATAGAACATGAAAAGTATTCTTTCAATGTACATCATAGTGCATACCATATAACTACCTGAATAACGTAAAATTGACTTAGATTCTAACATTTTCATTCAGGTTATTTTGCAAGTATTCACCTGGCATATCAGATGACAATGAACTATACCTGCTCCAATTTCGTTTTCTGGACATGCACTCAGGGTTACTAACTTACAACTAAAAAAACGGCATGTAAATTTAAGGGATATTGTTCTTCAGTGTAGACAAGAAGAGATATTTGAGGCTGGGGATTTAGCTCAGTGGCATAAGTGCCTGCCTGGTAAATATGAGGTCATGAGTTCAATCCCCGGTACTAAAAAAAAAAAAAAAAGAAAGAAAAGAAATATTTGTAGAAGTGATGCAGCATTTTACCATTTGGATTTATTGTGAAACAGTTTACTCTGCCTGACTTGATTTATCTTTCTGCTGAATGTAACTAACGGAATAACTTAGCAGCATTGGACAGTTGTGTAAAAATAGTGAAGTACCCATTAGCTTGCTGGTAAAGATGGTGCTTTGACAGTTCAGTTAAGGTTTGATTAACAGCTGTCTGCTGTTTTATCTCAAAGTAAGGTTCCAGTTTACCTGGTAATGTGTTCATGGGGTAGCTTGAAATCCATTCATTGCCAGTGATAGCGTTGTTAATAGGTTTTCAAAACATCATGTATGATTTGAACTTTGTTATACATCAAGGCTTCTAGACATCCATATGTAATAATGTAAAAACAAAAAGAGACAACCAGCAAATAACTTTGGTTACTTGGTGATTACAAGTGTACCATTTTGTCTATAGTTCACCTTTGCTAGAGAAACATGCGGGCTTTAACAATGTAACAACACTGGGACAAAGAGCTTCAGAGGCTGATGAGATGTATACTTTTTAAGAGTTGGAGAAAGTTGATGGTGAGAGCAGTTTAAGGATTGGTGAACTCAAGATAGTTTTTGACATTGGCATTATAAGATGTATATTGGATTAATGGTAGGTGTTTCCTGGATAAAAGTGAGTCTGGAAAAACTACTTTATAAAATTGGTGTTTGGGTTTTAGATTTATCTGATTAAGAGCTCAGAGATCCTGAGATTCATGTGGTCTGTTGTCTTTATACTTTAAGGAGAGCTGGAAAGGTTCGAATGTTGTTATTCTGATACCCTCAACAAGTTATAAAATTGGTGTTTGGGTTTTAGATTTATCTGATTAAGAGCTCAAAGATCCTGAGATTCATGTGGTCTGTTGTCTTTATACTTTTAGGAGAGCTGGAAAGGTTTGAATGTTGTTATTCTGATATCCTCAACAAGTTATATTCGTGTCTTTCCAAATTTAAGCTTTACTGTAGTGATACTTAGTTACTAGCTCAGTGATCTTGATAAATTGTTTATTCTTTCCTCATCTATAAAATGGGGATAATAATAGTGCTTATCTCAGGATTGGTATGAGTATTAAATGAGGTAATCCTTACAAACCAATCAATGCACTGTGTAAAACAGTATGGCCTCGATAAATGTTAGCTGTTTTTATTGTATTATTGTTGGTAGAAAAATCAAACTCTTTAATTAATGTTCATGGTAAAGTCTTCATGATTATCAGATTTACCAGGTGAAATCAATGTGCAGACTATATTTGGAGTTTTCATGGAGCACCCTCTTAGTTTTCCTATAATAATATGCCAGGGAGATTTAAAAAAAAACAAAAGGTTGAAGGTTGAATTTAGAGCTGAGGGCAAAATACGCTGTCCTGTTTTCATAATTAAAAAACAAAGAGATGCATGCTAATATGGGTTTGTTAGATGTTCTAGTCAGAGCATCTGCACTGTTTTAGAAGGTATTATAGATTCATATACTGTGAAAGAAATTAATTTTTTCTTTTCACAATTTTGTAAGTGAAGGCCATCTTTACTGTCAAAGTTCAGCTTTAATGGAAATGAATTTTACCTGTGTTTAGATGAAAGTGTGTAAAGTGCTTAGAAGATCCCAGTGAGGTAGGGAAATGTGTGTGATTTAATGAAAAATTATTTAGTGTAAACCCTTATATATGGGAGATTGTCTAGTTTCCTCATCTTGTGAAAATTAGAGGCTTTTTTTTCTTTTGCATGTTTTCTTTGATCCTCTTCTCTATAAATAGCAAACTGAAATTTGAAAAAAAAAATAGAGAATGCTTTTGGAATATTTTTTGGGGAAAATCCTGGAGTTAGTTGCATCAGAAAGAGGAGTATACCAAAGTGTATTTTGTTAGTCACTGTGTTTTACAGGTTAAGGATCTGTAGTGTTGAGAAGTTTCTCTACTATCAGCCAAGATTAACAGCCACAGCTGGATTCTTTGGGGGGGTCTGCTTTGTGAAAAAAGCTTTGAAGAAGCAGAGCCTGCACCATAAAAAGCAAACGGTGGCTCTGCTAGACATCACAAAGCATCCGTGTGAAACTAGCAGTGTGGAGATCCATATTGTTAATTTCAACTACAGATGGATTTGCTGTTAGAAACTATAGGTTCATAGTCATAAAGTATAAAAAGAAATAGAGGATGCATAACCCAGTCTGATGATATTTTATCACTTTCCTGGTGAGTGAAATCCCATCGTCCACAGCACTGAAAGTCATTTTGGATTTAGGCTCCTGATAAGATTATTCAAATTATATTCAAAATAACAAAAATAAACAAAAAAAAACCCTTGCAGCAAAACAAAAAAGTCTTATTCTTGGGGGGAATTCTCATGTTATATTATTAAATATCGGCTTTAAAAAAAGCCAAACATTTTTTATTAAGGATATTTTAGAAACATTGCGCTCCCCCTCCCCCTTTTTCATCAGTTCTGAGGATTGACCCCCGGGTCTCACACATAGGACGCAAGGGCTCTACCTTTGAGCTATGTCTCTACCTCTTCTGTAATACTTTATTTTGAGACAGGATCTCATTAAATTGCCCAGCTGGCTTTGAGCTCACCTTGTAGCCCAGGCTGGTCTCAAACCTGCTATGATCCTCCTCCCTCAGTTTTGTAAGTAGCTGGGATTACAGGTGTGTGTCACCACACCCAGCTTTCTCATGTGTTTTGACAGAAAAAGAATGTTTGTAAAATGCTTTAACTTGATGTGTGATTGAATCTAAATTCTGGATTTGTTTTTCTCATATCATGGGTAACTGTACCTTAATTGAAAAAATTGTTTACTGGAATACTAAAATGTTTTATTATCTTTACAATGCTGAGCATCAGAGTTTGTGTTTGTTTTTCTTTTTTACTGACTTCTGTAGTATAATTGAGTGACTATTCTTGGTGAGTTTTATTAAATTTATTAATGTCCTAACAATTCAAGAAACAACTGTTCATATACTACTGTGTGTTTCCTTGGTTTGGCTTCTTTCTTTTTTCTTTTCCTTTTTTCCTTCTTTTCTTTCTTCCTTCCTTCCTTCCTTCCTTCCTTTCTGGTACTGGGACGCAGACTCATGACCTCCCACTTGCTAGGCAGGTGCTGTGCCACAGTGCTAAATCCTTAGCCCCTTTTAAAATTTCTCTTGTCCCTTAGAATTAAGTAGAGTTAAATCTTGTTTTCTTTTTCTTTCTTTTTTTTTTTTTTTTTTTTTTTTTTTTTTTTTTTTTTTTTTTTTTTTTTTTGTTTGGTACTAGGAATTGAACTCAGGACCTTGTGCTTGCCAGGTAGGCACTTATGCCACTGAACTATATCCCTGGTCTGGTTTGGTTTCTTTAATGGAAATTATCAATGTCCAAGGAAGTTTTCTATTCCTCATCTAACCAGTAAAGGGAATAAAGTTAGATAGAAACTGTTTCACTACAAGATTGTATTTGGCTTCTAGTTTTGATTCCCAGTACCTCCACAGTGTTCCAATGAATTATTTGTTGACTGGGTCATCTAATGCAGATCAACAATGATTTCCTAACTAAAATAGCTTGTCAATTTGATCCTGTGGTTGCTTGGGGGTAACACAGAAAGTGCCCGAGGCCATAGTTATAATACTGTCAGTGATCCTGTGACAAGGCAAAGCTCTCTTGAGTAGTTCTGAGGTACCTCGCCAAGAAACAGCAAAAATTCTGGCACTTTCACATTATGGAGAGATAACTTCTGAGGGAAGTCTGTTGAGACTGAACTTGAACAGTTGTAATGGTGTGAGCCGAGGGAGTGGGTACAAGGGTGTCTGCTGTTGATAATGATGTGTGCCTTTCCCTAAACCCAATTTAATATCTGTATTTTAGTTTGGCTTATCATTGCCTACAGTCAGACAGTGAAACCTTTTGACACCCACTAGTCTATATGTTTACGGCAACCTCTTGTGACCAGTGTTCTTATAGATAGTGATATTTAGTTCTATGAATAATTTTGCAAAGTTTTTGCTATTATCCCCATTGTGGTTTGTGTTGAAATATAAGGATAGTTAGGTCATGATCTTGCCTTAAAGTAGTTTGCAGTCAAATAAACAGTATGAAAAGTAACACATCTCTACTCTGAGAGTCCATAGCCTTTGTGAAGAGTTGAAACTAAATTTGAGACCATTAAATTAAAATTTAAGAATATATTGTTTTTACTTGTTCTTACAGTACTAATTTATTATGTGTTCACTATTTGCCAGGCACTGTGCTGAATGATAGGGATTAAATAAAATTAATCTCTCTAGTCGGGGAGATAGATTTGTAAATGGATAATTATAATTCGGTGCCATAAATATAGCTGTAGAGATAGTCCTGGGTATCACGGGAGTACAAAGGAGGGGTTTCTGTGGAAGGAACAGATCCTTTGTAGAAAAGGTTGTCCTTAAAATTGGGAGGTCAGTACTCACAAGTGAGATAAATCAGACACGCATGTATAAACATCATATTGTCTCACTAGTGTGAGAAGCTGAAACAATATATGTGTATGTGTATATATATATATATATGTATGAAATATATTTACGAGCTGGTGCTGTTCTGACAATGCAGATATCTTGTGCTCTGGGTAACTGATTTAGGGATGGCAATGCACAATGTATGTACATTGTTGCACATTGTATGCACATTGTTGTCCCCTGATTGTTATGTTTTGAAATTTTTTTTTTCACTTCGAAATAAAAATAAAAATTGGAAGCTGGGCATGGTGGCGCATACCTGTAATCGCAGCACTCTAGAGGCTGAGGCAGGAGGATCCAGGAGGATCATTGTGAGCTGAAGACCAGCCTAGGTACAAAGTGAGTTCAAGGCCAACCTGACCTGCATAGTGAGACTGTATCAAAAAGACAAAAACAAAAACAAAAACAAAATTTTAAAAAATTGGGAGGTCAAATGGGTAGTCAGTTTCTTCCTACATGTAAATTTGGTACTTTTTCCTGATAGTCCTTTATCTTTTTCAAAAAGTTTTAAAGAATAAAAGCATCAACCAATGAGGTAGTTGGGCCCAGGTGCAGAAGACCACAGGACTAGAGTTGCTGTAAGTGCAATGCATGGGGGATAAGAGGCGATTTTAGAGCTAGATCATAAAGAGGCTGGAATATTAATGCTGAAGAGTTGGCACTACTGGAAATGGCAGGGAAGAGAGAGTAAGAATCTTATTTTCATAAATAAACCATATATATTTCTATATATATTCACATAGAAAATGAGATACACTGTGTATCTGTGGTATTAAAGTTTCACAAGGGGGATGATTTAGGGGATAATGTCTTAAAAGACTCTTTAGAGGGTAAGAATGAAAAAAGTTGAAACCCTGCAAATGGCAACTGCTGAGAGGTTTTAAGAATGAGTTGGTCAAATTTAATTTTTTTTTTTTTTTTTTTTTTTTTTTTTTGGTACTGAGGATCAAACTCATGACCTCACGCTTGCCAGGCAGGTGCTTATGCTGCTGAGCTAAATCCCTGGCCAAATTTAATTCTTTTTGAATGTGTAAATAGAAGGGTATCTTGACTTCTACATGAGCCATAGGATATATTCTGTTGTGGGTGGAAGTTATTGGTAGTCAAACAAAACCACAATCAGATAGGAAACTGTTCATAGTGAATGACAACTCAGTATGGCAGCAGATTGTTAGGAGAATGGGAGTGATGTTTGGGGCAGATAAAAGTCAAAGAAAATGAGTGTAGAAAAGGCCACTGCATTTATCAAGTAGGATCATTGGTGGCATTTGAGAGAATGACTGATTCTCCCATCTCCCCCCAATTTGATTTCAAGGCATGTCTTAAATATTAACACTTTGTTTAGGTAATAAAATCTTCTAAATCTTTTTTTCTGGTTTAGTAGATCAGAGGACTCATCAGTTCAAGATGCTGTTTCTTTGGGAAGAATTTATTTCTGTTGATGATAGGACAACAGTATACCAAACTAAGCTCATTAAAAGCCAAAGTCCTAGTTCTAGCCTTGCCGCCAACAGTCTTATGACTTTGGTAAAGTTATTTAAACTTTCAAAGCCCTGGTTTCTTCATTTATAAAGTTTGTTCTGAGTTGGGCACAGTGGCAGCCCTCTGTAATCCCAGCTATTCTAGAGGCTGAGACAGGAAGATCTCAAGTTCAAGGCCAGCCTGGGCAACTTAATAGGACCTTGTCTCAAAAACAAAAAAACAGAACAATTACGGTGGCAGGGGGAGATAGAGAGCTGGGGATCTAGCTTAGTGTAGCTTACCTAGCATGTATGAGGCCCTGAGTTCAAACCCCAATATTGAATGAATGATTAAATAAATACATTGCTGTGTTTTCTAAGATTGTATTGTAAAATGACACTGATATTTGTAAGACTCAGTGGCATTATTTGTGAGCAAGTAAAATCTGCTAGTGACCACAAGACAGTTGTCTTCAAAATTACAGATGTTAGGCTGGGCATGGTGGCACATGCCTGTAATCAGCACTTGGGAAGCTGAGGCCCGAGGATTGCTGTTGAGATTGAGGCCAGCCTGGGCTACAAAGTAAGTTCAAGGCCAGCCTGAACTGCATAGCAAAACTCTGTCTCAAAAAGACCAAAAAAAGCTGGAGATTTAGCTCCTCAGCATAAGTGCCTGCCTTGCAAGCGCACGATTGTGAGTTCGATCCCCCAACCCCCGGTACTGATTAAAAAAAAAAAAAAAAAAAGAAAGACTGCAGATGTTGAATAATTTCTAAAATTGTTAAAGGGAGAAATGAGATAAATGTCACCCTCTTTCAGTGTCATAACTATTAGTTTTCAAATTTGAAATCAGATTTTAAATGTACTATTTTTCAAGTGTTCGGCCACTAATACACATACCCATTGCTGAGGATGCAGATTTTAAGTTTTTTTGAGACAGGGTCTTGCTAAGCAGTTCAGGCTGGCCTTGAGCTCACTTTGTAGCCCAGGCTGCTCTCCAACTCACAACGATCTCCTGCCTTAGCCTCCTGAGTGCTAGGATTACAGCCTCCCACAGATTTTAAATTTTTAAAATAAAATTCCATGGTAAATACTGTGTCTTTTTTTTTTTTTTGGATGGGTAATGACAATTTTTCAGTTAATGTTTACATTAATTTGCAAGTCAATTTTTAAAATTTTTCTTAAAGTGTGTGTGTGTGTGTGTGTGTGTGTTTTGTTTTGTTTTTTTGAGACAAAGTTTCCTTATGCAATTCAGGCTGGCCTTAAACTCACTTTGTAGTCCAGGACTGCCTCAAATTTACAGCAGTCCTCCTGCCTCAGCCTTCCAAGTGCTGAAATTACAGGTGTGCACCACCACACTCAGCCCTTTCTTAAATTCTGAAATTGGGTCAGAGACTTACTAGTTCACAGGTAGACCTTTCAGAAAACAATCCCTAACATCCCTTTAAAGCTATAGCAGATTGGGGTGTACAGTGCCCAGAGAGTGGTTCCTATAACTTGTCTATAAGAGGAGGGGAGCATATTTAGAGAAGTTCTTAGCAAACCAGCAGCACTGTCCAGTAGATGAATAATAAAACCCACATATGTGAGTTTTGTGTTTTTTGATAGGCACAGTAAAAAAAAAAAAAAAGCTAAGAAGAAACAGCTGAAATTAATTTTAGTAATTTTAGTATTTTATTTAATTCATTTTATCTGGCATTGTTTTAACTTGTAATCACTATTATAATAATATATTTATTTTAAAATTATGATATATATTTTATATTCATACTACATCTACAAAATCCAATTGTATCTTAATGCTCACAGCCATCTCAACTTGCGCTGACTACATTTTAGGTCCTTAGTAGCCACTTGTACTGCCTGCTTTATTCACCAACACAGTTCTAGTCTCGTTGGCTTTTATGGGATTATATATTCTCTTTTGAACCAATCACTGTTAATGAAGATAGGATTTCTTGACCATGAGATGGAGTTAGTTGTAAGTGGGAAGAATGAATACCAGCAGTGGATGCTGGGAAGGTAACATATTCATCTAACTTATGGCAGACTTAGAAGAAATTGACCAGGTATATTTATAAAACAAATGAAATAATATTTTCTAGAGAATTTGTCCTGTCTGTTTTCGTTATTTGGGGTATTTTTCTTTTTCTTTTTTTAAATTTGTTTTATTTGTCTCAAGTAGCTGAAGGTAAAATTGGTACCTGATCCTTGCCATGTTTACCTTCCTTCCCAATTAGAGCAGATATCTTATATTGATTTCTTTCCTAACCTTTCTTAGTGTTGTGGTTTTATTATCCAGATAAGGTTCTCAATCTTGTTTTCAATTTAAGGAATATAAAGCTAGTGGTGTTAGGCAGCTAACTTTTTACAGGGGAATAAACAACACAGAAACTTACCTGTTCTTTACTCTAAGATTCCTTGTTTTGATCTACAGGGAAAAGGTGAGGAGAGACATTTGAACAATAGATAAAATTAGTCATTTGACCCAGATTGCAGCTTTTCCCATCTGCATGGATAAAAATCATTCTCCAATTTACATAAGCAGGTGATTTTTTTCTTATATGCTAATTTTCTTAATGTACCATGGCAGAGAGCTAGATTTGCAAATCATGTAAGTAAATTGAAATAAATCAGGTGACTTTATTTCTTTGTATCGTCTTACAAGTATGGCAGTACCCAAAGGGTACAATTATCAGGTGATTGTCTCATTGCATATCTAAGTTAACAGGCAACCTGGTGCAGGTTTTTTTTTTTAAATTTAATTTTTTTAGCACATATTTGCACTACACAATGATTATGTTCAGTGTGGGGAAGTTGGTACATGTACATACCTTAATTCTTTATCACTCCCCAAACTAATGCTTTTTCTGTTTACTTTAGCAGGATTGGACATTTGGCAATACAGATATGGGAGAAATTTGAGCTTTATTAAAAGAATCCAGAACCTAATAAAAAAAAAGAATCCAGAACTTAAAAAGTGGGCAGGTTTTAAAAAAAAAAGTATGTAGCTGAGCATGGTAGAACACACACCTGCATTCCCTGCACTTGGGAGGCTGAGGCAGGAGAACTGCATGAGTTTGAGGCCAGCCTGTGCTACAAAGTGAGTTCAAGGCCTGCCTGAACTACACAGTTGAGACCCTGTCGCAAAAAAAAAAAAAAAAAAAAAAAAAAAAAAAAAAAAAAAAAAAAAAAAAAAAAAGAAAGAAAGAAAGAAAAAAAAGAAAAGATAGCAGGCAAATAATATGGATATTGTGCAGAAAAAGTGGTACATTTGTACTTAGTTTGGGTTCAAGTTGCCTGAGAATTATGTGAGAACCTTTAACCACATTTCACTGTGTTCATGTTCTTAGGTTCTGTACATTATAATTGGGATTAGTGTGCACTTAACTGGGTGTGTACTACAGTCACAGTTCAAAGTAAACATTGATGTGTATTCCTTTAAAGACACAAACTAGTAACTTGGCTAAAATGTCACTTCAATAAGATAAAACTTTTAGAAAGGTACAACAGTTGGTTTTAGTCTTTCATGAGGGACTGAGTCATGAGGACAAGTGCCTTTTTTTATTAAAACATTCCAAGGCTAGGGACATGCTCAGTAGCACAAGTGCCAGCCTGGCAAGCACAAGGTCTGAGTTTGATTCCGAGTACCAAAAAATAAAAATAAAAACCCAGCTTAAACATTCCAGTATTAAACTTAATGCTATTTAATTCCTCAGATGTTATGGTATTCTTCACTTACTGATACGCATGGAGATTAAATTATCTTTCCTGTAGCGTTGAAGTAATGATTTGGAAATGAATCATAATTTTAAGCAGTTGAAATTTTGGCCTGTCTTTTTATCCCAGTACCTGCATATTTTTTCACTTTTGTTTAAGAAGAGTAGTTTAAAATAACTTTGAGAACGAAGCAGGACCAGTCCGAGGGGAACAGCCTTTAAAGTATGGATGAACAGTATGATTTAGCAGTTGATCCTGTATTCTTGATGACAGACTGTCTTTAACTCGCGACTCTGCCTGTCATCAGCTGTGGGTGAATGATTTTACTTCTGTGTGTCTCACCGTCATCTTGTATAAAACAGTGTATCTAGTAAGAGTAGAGATTTGTGGGGATTAAGTGAGTATATTTGTAAAGTCTTAAAATTATGTCTGGCACCATGTAAATGCTATCATTATTATCAGTTTCTGTGTAAGTGAAAAGATTGGAAAACTTGCTAATTTAGGAAAAAGTAACTAGTGTCTTTTGTATGATTGTTGATAGGTTTCACATTTTTTTTCTGATTAACTGTTATTTGAAAAATTCACTTAAATTCTAGAATGCTTTCCAAATGTAAATTCCCTTTAGCACATAAGAAAGGTTTGTCTATCTGTTTGAATTGTCTCTCCATTATTAAAGTAGTTGTTTATTGTAGGATATTTGGAAAAATACAGAATTGCCTGAAGGAAAAAAGTTGTAATTTACAACTCAGATTGCAACTGATAGCATTTTGGTATCCTGTTTACAAGTCTTTTTACCTGGAGTGTGGAGCTGTTATTAGAGTTAAGATCATAGCTGAATGTGATCATTCATGCTTATAATCTTGTCACTCTGGGAGGCTGAGACAGGAAGATTCAAAGGCCAAGCATAGCCTGGGCAATTTAGTGATTTGGTAAAGTCCTTTCTCAAAGTAATATAAAAGTACTGAGGATGTAGCGTAGTACAAAGGCCCTTGGGAAATTCCCAGTACCACAAAAAAAGGAGAGAAAAAAAAAATCATCACACTATTTATTTACAATTTTTTATATTTTTTTCAGTAACATTATAAAAGTAGCATTTGGCATTTGTTTTTGAGGAATTTTTTATTCATACAAGTCTAGAGGTTTACCTGAAAAGAATTATAGAGTTGGAAGATATTTTAGACTACATTTAATCTCATTTTATAAATGGGAGAATTGGGACCCAAAGAAGGTAAGAGGTCACATAGCTAGTTGAAGGCTGAGCCAAAGTCTTTGTTTTACTGCTTTTACTGGTCATATTTGTACAACTAAATGTCCTTTGAAAATGGAGGAAGTATTCTTATGAAAAGCATAGCAAAACAAATTAAGAAATAAAACTTTATAAATGAAACCAGAAACAGTGCATCTGAAAAACCAGAATAGTGTATTTAAAATACTCTGTTGGTTAGTACCTGCAAATGACTCCTGGGTTTCCTGATTTAATGTCAGAAGCTCCATGGTTTTAGGTGAAGAACAACTCAGTTTTCCACCTTCAGTTTAACTGTGTTGACTGTTTTAAGAATACATGCCCCCCTCTTCTGTTTTTTGAGAAATGTGAACTCTTAGCACTGATGTATCGGTAAACTGTTCTTTTAGGTTAGCATTTTGTGACTTTTGCTTTATCTACTATGAGGCTGTTTCTACAGATCTTGAGATTGAGTTTTGATTAAATTTAGATTTACAATGTTAAGAAATTTCTGACCACTCTGTCAACTCACTGTTCCATGTAGTAAGTTTTGTAAGCTCTTGAACCATAGAAGGAACCTCAAGTTTTAAAGCTTGTGACTATTTTGAAATGCCATTTACTCTTTTAATACTAAAACCAAAATTCAGTGTGAATTAAATGTGTAGCTGAAACATAAACCATCAAAACTAAGCTTTAGACAGAATAGAAATATTCCATTCTGGAAAAGAAAATACTTTTTTTGTGGTTATCTTAGGTTGAAAATTAAAGAAACATTTTCAAAATAAGACTCCTAAGGTACGGTTTCACAATTCTGTGACAGAGAACATGACTCAAGCCATTATTGAAGCTAAATTTTAAGTTACTGTAGGTATTTTTTAAAAGTAAGTTATTCTAATACAGTCACATGAGCTGATGATGCTATGACTTGTGTCACTCAGTTAACTGCTCTGTATTTTCCAGTACCAAATGATTCTTTTGTTAAACTCATTTTTGGTAAATGAGCCATTGTTTTCTTAATGATTATTTCTGTATATAGTACAAAGCCCTAAGAAATAGATTTTGAAATCTCAAACATTGTTAAGTGATTGGAAATGGTTGAAATCGTCGCTCTGTATCTCTGGCCGCAACCGTGTATATAAAAAGGGCACTGCTCTGTGTTTACTCCCTACGCTACAGTGTGAGATACTAAGTTTACTAGAAATCAATTGATAGCAGGTGCGTTTTATTAGATTAGGTTAAAAAAGAGTGTTTCACTTGTCAACTGAACCTTTATATTACATGGCTTCATAATATAGTTGCCTAAAATGAGGTAGTTGAATTCAGACCTAAATGGTTGTGATTGGTAAGGACATCTATAAGCCACGCACAGATGCCGGTTTACTTGATGCAGTTGAAGTCAGTGTCTGCAGATTCTGTAAATCACTTAAAGTACCTCAGCAAGAAAGACATTAAAGTTAGGAACATTATGATGTTTAACTGAGTAGGTGCTGAGAGTATAGTTAGCAACGTTTCTTAGCTTATAGATGGGCAAATTTTAAATCACTAGTTGTTTGTTTGTTTTTGTTTGTCTTTGAGACAGGGTTTCACTATGAAGTTCAGGTTGACCTTGAACTTGTGTCGTAGCCCAGGCTGGCCTCGAGCTTACTGGCATTACAGGAGTGCTCCATCACACCCAGCCTTAAATAACTAGTTTCTGATATCTTGATTTCCTTTTCCTCTTAAAGCAGGTGCTTATTCTTAGAAAACAAATCACAGTCAATCTCTATGTTTGTCTGTTTCTCAGTGCTTGAAAAAAAATGCTAATATAATGGCACAGCTCCACCCACTGACCCACTGAACACATGAATGTCAAAGGCTGGTTGGGTCTCATTTGCCTCTTTAGAGCGCAACACAGTCTCCAGCTGGATGCATAGCATTTGTTGTTGAGTTGAATGTTCCTAATGCTAAGTCTGTACATGATGCTAACTCAAACAAAAAGATAGTCATATATGTTTCAAGATCCCTACCTACTTCATCATGCAGTGGAAGAATTTATATGAGGGAATGCTTAGGGTGATATTTAGATAATCTCCATAGCAGTGGCTTTTAAAAGTCAGAACTCTAATTAAAAAAAAAAAAAAGAATATGGTAAGCAACTCTAGTTCCAAAATTAGTCCTTTATTTTTAAAATAGTCCTTTATTTATATAAGTTTGCTTTCTACAATCTATATAAAATGTTATCAAATTGTTCAGGAAAAATATTGTTTACAGTGTAGTGCTGTGATACCATGTTAGAAAGTCAGATGAGGTAAACACATTGAGAATGTGTCCATCCTCATCTGATACATCAGAATGTATGAAAGCAGTCTGTGATGCTAGCACAGAAAACAAAAATATGTTCAATTCTGAGCTTATTATTCTACTTTATAATTTTATGGATAAATAGCAATTTGCTTACATGTGAGAGATCCTTTTATAAGAGTAGCGCATTCTGGTACTGGTATATGTTTAACAACACAGTCTCTGAAGAATAAAAAAACCTTTATTTTATAGGGTTTGCAGATACTTTTCCCCTTGTACTATAATTACTCCTGTAACAGCCAGTTTCAAGCTACCAATGTGAAGCCACTAAACACTGAATTGAAAAAGGATGTGGTGGGTCATTATGTAGTATTTTTGTCATATAGGTAGAATAGATTTAAATAACCATAAAAGTATAAACCATAGTAAAATAATTAAGGAGTGATGACTTCTGAGTATTTATTACCTTTTATTTTGTGACCAGAAAAAAAGAAAGATAAAAACAATTTAAAAAATAGTATTTGAGACAGTCTCATTAAGTCACTAAGTTGCCCAGGCTGGGTTTGAACTTGCAGTACTTCTGCTTCAGTCTCCCAAAGTGCTGAGATTACAGATGTGCACCACCATGCCCACCTTTTAACCAACTAGATTCACATTTTAAAATAAGAGATAACTCTCCCAGTTTTTGTAGATGTACTGAAACACACAACCTCAGAATTTTGATGATAATATAGATGCATGAACCCTTGATGGGAGAATAGTTTCTCTAAAATAAATGCACCTACCCTTTGACTGAAGAAATCACTGAGTTTAGATGCAAAGTTATAGTTATAAAACTCCATTTAATATTATTCATAATCTTCCCAGATCGAAAGCAACGTAGATGTCTGTGTATAGTAGAATATCTTTTAAAGATGCCCATAATTTAAGTGAAAATCAGTATCAAAGATTGTCCCCATAAGATACAGTAAGTTTTGCATTCAGAGAAGTCTAGACAGATACATATTAGTCTGATACCTGTTATTTTAGTGAGATGGAATTTTGGTGGATTTTCACTTTAAATTTTATAACTGCTACTAGAAGAACCCCACAGGTTTCCTTATTATAAAGAATAACCCTAAGAGGTACATGACAATGTTGTTATTTTTAGAGATTGTGACTGCAGCTGAGTAACTAGCCTAAGGACACACACGAATAATTGGGTAGCAGAATAGAGCTTCCACTTTAGCTCATACAAACACAGGTAATATAATCAACATCCGTGTATATCAGGGAGGTGCAAGTTTAAATCACTGTGTGATATATAAAAAATATCTGATGAAGGTTATAAGTGGTGGAAATGAATGTCCATGAACATAGTGCCTAGCCTAAAAAAAAAAAAAGAACATAAAGACTCATATTTCAGCTGCCCACCCAGTCTCTGTCCATTGTATCCCTTGCCTTGAAGAAACCAGCATCTTAGATTTTGTATGTACTGTGACTTTTCGAATTGCGTTTTAAAGATACAGCTCACGTATCAGCAGTGTGCCCATTTAGAGCATACAACTTAATGATTTTTTAGTGTTTTCCCAGAGTAAATTTTCATTTTGATTCTAGAACATTTTCATCTTCCTCAGGAAAAAAAAAAAAAAAAAACCTATCCATTAGTAAATCACCTACTCATTCTTTACAACTGCCCCAACCCTAGGCAAACACAATTTGACTTTCTGTCTCTATAGCTTTAACTCTTGTGTGTCATGTAAACGGAGCCATATGTGGTCTTTTGTCACTGACTTCTTTCACTTAGCAAAATGTTTTCCAGGTTCATCCATTTTGTAATATGTATCAATACTTCATCTTTTTTATGGCTCAATAATAATTCCATTTTGTGGATATCTCATTTTATCTGTTCACAATTGTTGGGCATTTGAATTGTTTCTGCTTTTTCTATTACGAATAGTACTCTTTGTGAACATTCGTGTACAAGTTTTGTATGACCATCTGTTTTCTCTTGGGTACATACCTAGGTGTAGAATTGCTCGGCCATTTAATAACTGTTTAAGTTTTTGAGGAACTGCCAGGAAGCAACAGCAAAGCAGCACCACCATTTTCTATTATGACTAGTAGTGTGTGAGTGTTCTAATTTCTCCACACCCTTGTCAGCCTTGTTATCTGTCCTTTTTCCCCTTGTTTCAGACATGGTTTCACTATGCAGTTCAGGCTGGCCTTGAACTCACTGAGTCACCCATACTGGCCTTGAACTCACTGCAATCCTCCTGCCTCAGCCTCCTGAGTGCTGGGGTTACAAGCATGTGCCGCCATGCCCAGCCTTCCTTTTTATTATAATCATTCCAGTTGTGCGCGAAGTGGTACTGCATTGTGATTTTTTTTTCTTTTTTGGGGGTGGTACTGGGGATTGAACTCAGGGCCTTTTGCATGCCAGGCAAGTACTCTACTACTGAGCTACATCCCCAGCTCCCTCATTGTGATTTTAATTTGCCTTTCCTTGGTGGGTTTTTGTTTTGTTTTGTTTTGTTTTGTTTTGTCTGAGAATTGAACTCATGACCTTGTGCCTGCCAGGCAGGCATTGTGCCGCTGAGATGTATCCCTGATATCGTGATATATGATGTTAAACATACTTTCATGCACTTACTGGCTGTTTGCATATCTTTTTTTTTCATTTGCATATCTCCTTTGGGGAGCATCTTTGGAGGTTGTCTGTTTTTAGACAGGGCCCCTCATGTCACTAACTTTCCCAGGAGGGGCTTAGACTTGTGATCCTTCTTGCCTCAAAAAAGTTTTAGGATTACAAGCCTGTGCCACCACCTCCCAGGTAGGTTTTTCCATTGTCATTTAATTGGAAGAGTTCCTTATGTAATCTAGAGATGGGTTCCTTATCAACTGTAAGTCTTGAAAATACGTTCTCCCAGTGTGTGGCTTGTCTTCTTTTAATGCTTTTAATGCTTCATTTTTAAAAAGTCTGCTTGAGGTATAATGTACACACTATATACAGTTCTCCCATTTAGGGCAGGGGATACAGTTCAGTGGCACAAGCACCTGCCTGGCAAGAAGGGAAAAAAATGAAAAACACAATTCTCCCATTTAAAGTATTCAATTCAGTGAGTTTCTACAAGCTGCACAACCGTTGCCATCATCTAGCTTTAGAATGGTTGTATCACCTCCCCCAAACTTCTTAAACTATATTTTTCTGTTTTATTTATTTTAGAGCTTTATACAAATTGTAAAGAATAAATGGAATTTGTTTTGTGTTTTCCTTTTTTTTTGTACCAGGGATTGAACTCACAACCATGTACTTAGTGCTGCTGAGCTGAATCCCCAACTCTCATATTTTTTCCTTTTTTAAAAAATGGACTTTAAAAGTACTTTGAATGCCTTAGACAGTGGTGTAGAGAATACAGAACTTAATAAGTTTGAGTCCTTTTTCTAATAAATAGATAAGATCATTGAGATGAGTGTTTTATTACTTGTCAACTTTTAATGGATCTTTGAGGAAGGAGCTGAAAAAGCGTCTGCAGTGGAATTCTATATATTGCATATACTTAAGAGTGTGATTGTGCCATTCATTCCAGCTCCTCAAAGTGGAGGAAGCCAAACTAGGTTAAAGTTTTAAATGCTTCTTTAAGGCACACCTTTTTTTTTTTTTTTTTTGGTACTACGGATTGAACTCGCTACCCCTGGCTTGGCAGGCAGGGGCTTACACTGCTGAACTAAACCCCAGGCCCAAGATGTACCTTTTAAACTTTTTTCTAGCCAACTTTTTTTTTTCTCCTGTCTTTTTGAGACAGGGTCTCACTATGCAGTTCAGTCTGGCCTTGGGCTCACTTTGTAGCCCAGGCTGGTCTGGAATTTGCAAACGATTCTCCTACCTCCACCTCCCAAGTGCTAAGGTTACAGGAGTGCATCACCACACCCAGCTTTAGCCACCTTTTGTGGAGTCCATGATAGCATGAAATATATTTCTAACAAGCTTTGTTTACCCTGCTTGCGAATAAAAATATTTTTTGTTAAACTTGAATCATTGTGTGGGACAGTTTCATTTCATTACTGAGCACTGGTTAGTATTCAAAGCTCTGTCGTCAGAAAAATAATTCTTAGTAAAATGCTGTAGGAATGTGATATATAGGAGATGTTAGTAGTACCAATTAGTTTTACATTTCTTGAATGATTCAAGTTGTTGAGTGTTGTGGGTAAACTATTGGGTTTTCCAGTTTCAGGGTTTTATCTTTCTGTAACTCCTAAGAGATTTTTTTTTTTTTAACAGCAGAATATATTTATTGAGAGGAAGAGAGCTCTGTCTGAGAGAGATAGAAGGGGTCCTGAGTGGGTTGCCGTAAGAGATTTTTTTTTTTTTGAGACAGAGTCTCGCTGTATAGTTGAGGCTGTCCCTGAACTATGTAGCCTTGGCTGGCCTTGAACTCACAACTGGCCACCTGCCTCGGCCTCCCTAGTGCTGGGACTATAGGTGTGTGACAACACATCCGGCTTCTAAAAGATAGTTTTAAAAGGAGTCAGTCTTATAATTAGAAACAGATTTTTAAAAGGCATTTTAAAAAATGGTCTTGAATGATCCCACAGATGGTCGTGCTGCTTTAATTAAGATTCAACAATACTAGGGATGGAAGTAACACACGCTATCACTTAAGTTTCTACATTGATTTGAGAATTACATGTAAGTTATATGATTTGTGAGATCTCAACTGTAAGACAAGACTTTGTAGTATTTGCATATATGCTAAATGCTAGTGATGTGAGAGTCCTAATGAGGGTCCATTGTTCTGAGAACTAGAAATGCAACTTTATTTCCTTAAAAGCCTTATTTTGTACTTGTTATATAGAGAAACAAAGAAGTTATTTCATCCAGTACATTATAGTAGACCATCAGTGCCCAGTGATCTATTTTTTGAAGGTCCATAACAATGAAACATATAAAATTTTTTCACTGCAAATTCTTGTTCCTTGAATTTTTCTAGGGAACATACATGAATTTCAAGTAAAAATTCAAAAAATTGCAATTAATATAAATAGGTTAGTGGTCTTAGTAATTGGTGATTCTTGCTTTTAGTTTTACTGTACCATAGCAGAGGATTATTGAAATTATTATAAAATTTTTTTAAAAACAATGTTAGATAATTTCGCAGGGAAATGTTTGGGAGATGACTATCAAAAGCTGTATTAAAACTTCAGAAGGAAAAGAGAAGAGTACAGCGATTATAGACAGGGCAGGTTGTTGACATTTTTCTTAGAATTCATAGGATGGCGAATCTCCAACCTACAGAGTGCCAGACTGCTGCTATCCCTGTGTGTGTGTGCGTGAGTGTGAATAATATAAAAAATTAAAGTTATATATTGTTATATACTTACATATATGTTAATTATATTTTATATTTGGCCCAGGATAATTCTTCACTCAGTGAAGCCTAAGCAAGCCAAAAAGTTAGATCCACCTACCTTAGAGGCTTTTTTTGTACTGGAGATTGAACTCAGATCTTCACATTGGGCCCATCCCAGTCCTTTTTTTATGTTTTATTTTGAGACAGCATCCCACAGACTTGCCCAGGCTGATGTCTAACTTGTGATCCTTCTGTCTCAGCTTCCTGAGTGGTAGGATTGCATTACAGCCCATCTCAGTTTAGTAGTTTTAATTGTTTTACATTCTTCATGGTCAAGACAGTGCATCTAAGACCAGCTTTTTGCTGATTTTCCTTTGTTTAGTTCTTCACTGAATATAAATGCTGTCATTGAGTTCCTTTAACCCTTAGAAAGCTGAGAATGACTAAAGATTCTTACTTAAAGTGAAATTACAGATTAAAAAAAATCAAAACAGAATTAATGTTTTAAGTAAACATTCTTAAATTTACTGCAATGCACTGTGGTTGTCTTTGGGTGATAAATGAAAGTTTAACATTAAAGCTCTGTGTGCTGGGCCTGGGGATATAGCTCAGTGGCACAGCACCTGTCTGGCAAGTGCAAGGTCCTAAGTTCAGTTCCTGGTACCAAAAATATAAAATAAATAAAATAAAATCAGCTATGTGTGTTGTATGATTCACAGAAACTAGGATAAACAACTTAATAAAAAATTACTAGATGAAGATGACAGCTGTTTTTATCTTTAAGAAGTCACCTCTTCTTTTGCTTTTTGTCAACTTGATAAAAAGTAACCCTCAGGTAGACATATGTGAGTACTATCAGTCTGTTGGTAGCATAATTGTTATAAAGTTTAATGTGTTAATGAAATGGAAAAATAAAATTTAGAATGGCTTTTTATGTATACAATGTTTTTGTTTTTGCACAATCCATTCATTTTCTGATCTTATTTCTCGAGGTTCAAGAACAACACATTTTATTGAACTTTCTTAACATTTCTTGAAAAGTATTCACTGAATTTCCTTCTTGAAGGGGAGGTAGTTTTATGGTCTAATAATTCTTTTATGTTGTCTGTATATTTTGTGCCACAGAAAGTTCTTAATTTCTGTCTCCAAACATGTTGTTTATAGAGTCAAATTTGTGGAAGTTTTTGTTTCCTCACTTGTGTAAAAGTTCAGTTAGTAATATGGAACATCTTATTCCCTACTGTTGAGAGTTTTACAATTAATGGAAGGGTTAGCTGAAAAGAATTAGGACAAAATGAGGAATCCAGAAGTGCATTTAGAAGCTAAGAAACAGTTAAATGGAGTGAAATGGGAAAAGAGTGTTGACTTACCTTTGAAAAGCTGCAAACTTTGGGAACAGTTTAGTGATACCATGTTTTATGGGAAGCCTACCAGGTAATGCTTCTATTCCTTAGCCCTTTAAATAGTTTAAAGAACTGATTTGAATTAAGTAGTCGAGTGAATGTACACATTTAAGATGTCAGAAACAATTTCTGAGCCTAAATATAGAAGTTTGTAACATTCTGTTGAGAATTTAGAAGATGAGTTAGAAGGCTTATCAGCTTGGCAGGTCAGTGAGAGCCAGGAAGGAAGGGTGGTTAACATAAGAGAGGGTAGGCAGTAAGAGCGACACAGAAATTCACAGAAAGAAATTTAGTAAAGGTGAATGTAAAGATCTGAATCACGAATCTGTACATTATCATTAGGTTAGCAAACATTTGTCGAAGACTTTTGTACTAAAATTTGAGCACTGAGCATATATTGGGAACAAAATTAATACAGTGGTAAGCAGGGAAGGTGACATGAAACAAATTACTTTTCATAAAGTTACAGCATATATCCATTGCTTACTCTAGGAAGACTTAGAAGGTGGTATACCCAGAGCCTCACTTCCTACAGTTCTAAGGGGACAGTTTGAATGATACCCTTGGCAGTTAATGCAGTGAATTTTTAAATTAATATATGTTTGTGATCGTTGTGGATTAAAAACAGGTGGCCAGCTTAACACCAGCCGAACTAAATCAGCATGGTGCAGAGTGTGGATGGCCCACCTGAGGACTGCTGCCAGCATAAAAAGGAGATGCGGAGAGGAGTATGGTGTTGTGGGTCCTCCAGAGGGTTGCTGTTGCTTGGAGCCGTTGGTTCTCCTGGAGGAGCTTGTCTTGCTGGCTTCCCTGATGTGAATTTGGCCATTATCAGTGGAGGAGCTCAGGACCTTGTCACTTAGAGTGGCTGTGGTTCACTTTAGGGGAGCTTTGGTCCTTTGAGCATTGCTTCCTGGCTCCGGAGGGGAAGATGTGTGCCATTTAAGCTCCAAGAAGTTTGTCATGCTGGCTTTCTGATGTGTACTCGGCCGATCTCATTGCCAGAGGAGCTCAGGACCTCATTGTCACTGAAGATGCTGTGGTACATTTCAGGGGAATGTCCTCGTTTTGAGCGTTGCTTTTTGGCTCCAGTGTAGAACCCTCAACCTACTGGCACAGATTCTTTACCCGGCATAGACTTTCTAGCTTCCACTGCTGACCTTTGGGCCTTCTCAGCACAGATCTGTGAAACAGACTTGCATGGGTCATTGTTGTGGTCTCTAGGCCTCCAGTTGGACTTGGGGGAAGCATTGTCATGGGCTCTAGGTCTTCAGCTAGACTCATGCAGGACGTTGCTGTGGGATCCAGGCCCTTGGCTGGATTTTCTAGGTCATTAGTGTTGTAGACATATTTCCTGTACTTTCTTGTATTTAACTTTGGGTGACCATCACAAAGTAATCCTGTCAATTCTGTGTCTCCTTGCAACCTCTGGCTACAACTGTGATACATAATTATATTCATCTTGGGGAATCAGTACATACACATACTACATCTTGATCATTTTTACTACCTCTTTGCTTGCTCTATAAAGACTTCATATTTTATATGAACCTTGGATACTATTGAATGTTCTTAATGGATGACTTAAATTATCACATTACTCTTAAGATATCTTAGGCATTATACTAAGGAGAATGGTTTGGAGTAGGAACAGATACAGAAACTGGAAGAAGATAGCTTTAGCACTCTAAGTCAGGATTACTCCTGTTGTAAACTCAAACTGTATTACAGGTTGGCAGTGATAAATAAATGCATATTCCCTTACCCTGTAACTCACATGAGGCTCATCTTTAGACATTCAGAAACTTATGGTAGGTAATCTGACTTGGTTCACAGTTTATAACCTTTGCTGGGCTTTTAATGTTTTCTGGCAACCCTTAACTTGTTAGTTCTTTTCCTTTGACTAGCTCACACCTCCACCACTCTCCTCAAATTCCTACTCCACCTCTTCCTCACTGTCTACAGATGACTTCATCTGCTATTTCACAGAGAAAATAAAGCTGAAGGATGTAGGAACTGAGTAACTTCCTGTTCCACCCACAGACAAATTTATGTCAAATGTTTAACTTCTACTTTTCTGCCTCTGGATCCTGTTCTCTTCCAGTTTTTCCAGGTGCTTTGGTCTTTTTTCTTCCTTATGTTATTTATTTACTTATTTATTTAGTCTTGAGACAGAGTGTCACTATGCAGTTTAGGCTGGCCTTGAACTCACTTGGTAGCCCAGGCTGACCTCAAACTCTCAGCAATCCTCTTGCCTCAGCCTCCCGAGTACTGAGATTACAGGTGTGTGCCACCACACCCACTTCTCATTAGTTTTAACCTCTTACACTACTTTCTTAGCCTATAAATTTGCCCCAGGCTCACCCCTAAGTTCAACTCTCATCCTCTATAGTACCAACCTAACTTCTTTCCTTTTACAGCCAAGTTTCTTGAAAGAGTAAACTTTAATTACTGTCTATACTGCTTCACCTCTCATTTGTTCCCAATCACTGACAAGTATTTACTGCATATATGATACAGTTTAAACTGCTCTGACAAACAAATGACCAGTGATCTTTTGACTAGCAATTAGATACCAAATCCAGAGGGAACATTTTAGTCCTTATGACCTATGTTGCATGTATCACCATGCATCATTTCTTTGTATTCATATGTTGTGACTTAAAATCTCTTCATGTCTTGATGGATATTTGGGTTATTTATAGTTTGACGCTAATTGCAAGTAAAATTGAAACAGTATTTACAGATCTTTGTGTGTACATAGACTTTCTTTCTCTTGGGTAAATAGGAATATAATGACAGGGTCATCTCTTTTAAGGTTATAAGAAGCTGCAACACTTTTTTTCCAAACTTATTACAATTTTGCATTCCCACCAACAAAATATGAGAATTTCAGTTACCCCACATCTTTCTCAGCATTTGGTAATGTCTGTTTTTCCTTCCGGTTATAGCCATTTTAATAGGTATGTAATGCAGTCTCATTGTGGTTTCACATTCTCTAATGACTGAAGATGATGTGCATCTTTTCAAGTGCATTAGCCATGTCTGTTTTCTTTTTTGATTAAAGTATCTGTTCAAGCCTTTGCTCACTTTTTAATTGAATTGTTTGTTTCCTTAATATTAGCATTCTGTTTTGTTCATTGCAGTGCTGGATATTGAACCCATAATCTTACATATTAGGCAAGTGCTCTACCACTGAGCTACAACCCCAGCTTCCTGCTAGGTTTGAGCATGCTTTGTAATGCTCAGGCTGTGAAGTCCCCACTCAGGTGCACATTGTGCAGATGTTTCTCTCCTACTCTGTAGTTGTTGTCTGTCTCTGTTCCTCTTGTTTTTTGTTTTTTTTGTTTTGTAGTGCAAATATTTTAATTTTGGAGATTATGTTTTGGTGTTATATCTAGAAATTCTTGGCCTGAACTAATGTGATCATGTGGATTTCTCCAGTGTTTTCTTCTAGAAGTTGTATGGTTGAATGCTTCTTATTACAATTTGTGTTGCATATTTGAATTAAATTTTGTTTGAGGTGTGATGTTTAGGTAAAGTTTTTTGGTTTTTCTTTTAAACGTGGCTATCTAGCTGTTCCAACCTCATTTATGAGAAGCTTATATTTTACTGATTTATTTGTCTTTGCACTTTTGTAAAAAAATCAGTTCTTTTTTATTATAGAGTATATCAGTATGTATTTTTAATTGTCTGAAATTTTTTTTTAAATTACTACCTTGGGCCAGGAATATAGCTCATTGACATAGTGCCTGCCTGGCAAGTATGAGGTCCTGAGTTCAATTTCCGGTACCAAAAAAAAAAAAATACCATTTACTATCTTGTGGTATAATTTTGTTATTAGAATAGTTTTCATGATTCATATAATTTTCTTGAAATTTGTTGAGATTCATCTGTGAACTTGTGATCCTTTTTTATAAATATTCTATTGTGTTTGAAATGTTTATCCTGTTTGTGTATATGTACTAACTAAAGTTTGCTAAGGGTATTAAATATTATATTCATTATAAAATTTATTTTATATGCATGATCTTCCTATTGATAAGTATATTGTTAATATCAGTATGATGAATTTTCAATATTTCTCCTCTTGGTTATATATTTTGAAGCTCTTGTTATATACATACAAGTTTAAAAGTTGTATCTTTTATTGAGCTTTCTGAATAGGTTACTTATTCTTATCTCAAAAACTTTCTGCACAAGTTTATTTCTTACTAATATAGTTGCCATGTTTTCTTTAAATTAATTTAAAAATTATAGTTGTAATTTACATGTCACAGATTGTGCAGATCATAGAGTATTTATTTGAATGATTTTTTTTGACATAATAAGCATCATTCCAATCAAGATGCAGAATGTTTTCACCACATTTCAGTCAGTCATCAGTCGAGGAAGTTCACTGTGCATCCTCTTACCCAAATCTCTAAAGCAAGCACTGTTTTGGTTTCTGTCATCTTGAGTTAATTTTGCTTGTTCTTAGAGTTTCTGTAGATAAAATTATACAGTATGTTTGTATGTGCTCTTCCAGGCAGCTCTCACTCGTGTTTTTGTAGTTTAGCCATGCTGCTTACATGTATCAATCTGTATTTTTTTATTACTGAATCATATTTCAGGGTATGACTACAGCACAGTTTATCCATCGCATTATTTCTGGTTTAAGCTATTCTTATGTTCTTAAGTCCCTGTGAATATATGTGTTTTTGTTTCGCTGAGGGTAAATATCTAGGCAGGAGATTGCTGGGTTGTACAGTGGCCATATGTTTAACTTCAGTAAAACTGCCAGTTTTCCAAAATGGTTTTACTGTTTTGTACTACTGCCAGCAAAGGTGAAAGTTCAAATTCACTGTGTGTCTTAGCAACATTTGAGTCTTTGAATGTAGCCATTTGAGTATGTGTGAAATGGTGTCTCATTTTAGGTTTGTTTGTTTGTTTTGAGACATAGTCTCCCTACGAAGTTCATGCTGGCTTGAACTCACCGAGTATCCCAAACTAGTCTTAAACTGGCAGCAGTCTTCCTGCCTCAGCCTCTCCAGTGCTGGGATTACAGGCACGTGCTGCTCATTTTACTTTTAATTTGTATTTCCATGATAACTAATGATGTTTGGCTCATTTTCCTGTGTTTATCAACTGCTGGCATCTTTTTATGAAATGTCTGTTCAATTTTTTGCCCAACTAAAAATATTGAATTGTTAATATTATTACTGCTGTAAGATTTTTTTCCCCTGGATACTAGTCTTGTGACAGATAAGCATATTGTGAATATTTTTTCCTAGTCTGTAACTTGCCTTTTTATTTTAATACTGGTCTCTTATGCTGGGGATATAGCTCAGTGGCATAAGTGCCTGTCTGGCAAACATGAGGTGGTGAGTTTGATTGCTGGTACAAAAATAATAATAATAATAATAATAATAATAATAATAATAATAATGGACTCTTAATAAGCAGACATTTTTATTTTGGAGAAGTTAAATTTGTCATTTTTCTTTTATTGTATATAGTCACCTAACTAACCAAGCAACCAACAAAAACTATGACTTCATTGTTATCCTAACCTTTTAATTTGTTAAGGAAAAATCTCTTGAGTTTCTTTCTTCATTCTAACTGAAATGGTTAACCAGTTTTCTTTGATTAGTGTTTCAATATATCTTTTATTATCTTTTCACTTTCAGTCTTTTGATGTGTTTTTATTTAATGTTTCTGGTAAGTGATGTATAATTAAGTTTTAAAATCTAGTTTGAGGGCTGGGGATTTAGCTCAGTGGCATAAGTGCCTGCCTGGCAAGCACAAGGTTGTAAGTCCGATTCCTGGTTCCCCAAAAAGAAAATCTAGTTTGACAGTGGTTTTTTTGTTTGTTTGTTTGTTTGTTTTTGGACAGTTTGTTTTTTTTTTTTAAGAAATGATTTGAGTATCCAGGTGTAGTACTGACTTTTAAGTAGGTGTTAGATTTGAGTTTTTCTAGCCAGGCTGGGCGGGCTACTGTACAAGTAGTCCAAGGCCAGCAGGATGGGGAAAGGGTTGTACTGGAGACATGTTCCTGTTTTGACTGTTCTACCCCAAACCAAAGCCATGAAGACCCTTATTAGCATTGTCTCCCACTGAAAAATGAAGTCTTTTTTTCCCTCTATCTGTATTTCATTCACTAAAAAGAAAGCCTTTGGTGGGAAGGGCGTCCTGGCATATTTATAAAGGTGTTAATAGCTGTCTCCCTTCTAGGCGATTTCTTGACACCTCAGAAAGTAGCCTATTAAAACCTGGACTTTCTTTGATACTGAGGATCAAACTCACGACCTCGAACTTGCCAAGCAGGCCCTTATGCCACTGAGCTAAATCCCCAACCCCAAACCTGGACTTTTTGTCAGTTTTGTAATTTCAGGGAAAACTACATATATTGTTAACTATGCTTGTGAATTTATATTTTCTTCTTGCTTCTGTCCTTCAGGAATTCTTTTGCTTTCCCCACTACTGGTCATTATGAAAATATCCAGTATCGTTAGGTGTGTTTTTCAACTCAACTTACTTATATTTTATATGCATTGCATTTTGGTGGCGTTCTCTATGCTATTTTTGACATGTGACACAATATATTCTGAGGAGAAAAATTAAGTCCATATTTAGGCCTATCTCCAAGTTTATTTATTTATTTAAATCTGCAGAGCTGTCCCCTTTTCTTTTTGTCTGTCTGTCTGTCTTTGTGAGCCTGGGTTTTATTGTGCAGTTCAGGGTGGCCTTGAACTCACAGTGATCATCCTGCCTCAGCCTCCTGAGTGCTGGAATTACAGGCATACACCACCACACCCCATTATCTCCAAGTTTAGAATGTCCTTTCCTGGATTTCAATTGTTAAATGCAGCTTCCTCTTGTTTTACTTTTCATATTTGGCTTCTTTTGAGTATTTTCTCTTTCTGACTCTACTCTTACTCCTGTCTATACCTTCAAATGGCATGAACTGTCTTACAGTTTTTTCCTGGCTTTTTCTTAAAAGGAGAGTTATCCTATGGACACAAAGACAGAGACAGAAATTTTATTTTGTTCTGTGTCCCAAGCAGGTGATAGTCATTTTCTAAAGTATGTTGTCCAGTTCTCAAAAGGAAAAAAAATAGTAACTCAAATTGGCCTCAAACTCAGGATCCCCTTCCCACAGGCACCTAAGTGCTGGTTACAGGCCTGCACCATCACATCAGACTGAGTTCTCAAAAATCTTTATAATCAACTGTTGCAATTTTAAACTTCTAGCTAGGACTGTTGTAACTTTGTTGTTAGTTTTTGGAAAGAAACCTTTAAAGCAATTAAAGTTTAGTCAGCATGTTAAAGATAATTTTATTTGGTGTTAGGTAAATTGCTTGGGCTCCTCAGATTTATGGAGAGACTACTGTATGGTTAAAGTGTTATCTGTGTTACAATCACCAGAGAACCTGGGATGATGCAATTTTGGAACCAGTGGAGATTTACATCCCAATTCTAAAACCTTAACTCACCTGAAAATTGGGCATTTTGTATCTGGAACTTCAAGAGGAATTTTTGCCATTTGGGTTACTTTTATTGTTGTTGCTGCTGCTGTTGTTATTGTTCAGTTTTGGTTTTTTGAGACTGGGTCTCACTGTGTAGCCCAGGCTGGTCTCAGATTCATGATCTTCCTGCCACAGCCTCCCAAGTACTGGGATTGATTACAGGTGTGCACCCTGGTACCTATACACTTTTTTCATTTCATCTCCAGAATCAGGATGTTTCCTAAAATCATTCGTATTCCATAGCTTAATAAACTTTCCATTTCAGTGGTACATAAAATAATGCCTATTTAACATTGATGACATCGGACCGGGGATTTAGCTCAGTGGCTTAAGCACCTGCCTGGCAAGCGAGAGGTCATGAGTTCGATCCCCGCTACCAAAAAAAAAAAAATTGATGACATCGTTTAGTTAATGAAGTGTGGTATGTTTCTGTATTGCTCATAAGGAATATTGATGGTGTTAGTCTTGGTTTACACTTGGTGATCTAACAGACAATTCAGTTTTTTTAAACATTCAAAAATAGATTGTTAAGCATTAAACTGATGCAGACCTCTGACTCTGATATTAGTCCAATAGAAACATCTCTGTAAGCTGATTTGTGTAAAACCGTAACTACTTTTTAAAGATCCATTGCTGAACAGATGTGTTTGTAGTTGACACAAATTCTGAATCAGATACAAGTAATCATTAAAAAGAAATGAAGGTAACCTTTCCCCAACCCTTTATTTGAGGGGCTATTCCTGGAAGCATGTACAAATTATTTATTAGGCAAGAACAACTTGTATAGCAACTTCGTAGCATTGCATAGACAACATCTCTGGCCAGCTAGTGCCTGGGGTTCATCTGTTTTCAATTCTTGAATCTCTTTGGAATTTTGACCTAACTATTGAGCCATGGAGTTATTTATCTGGTTTCACAAAATTGGGCATTTAAACAAACAAAAAAGTCTCAATTTAAAAGCTGTTCTTACACCATCTCTTCCCCACCTTCCTCTTTTTTTTTTTTTTTTTTTGGCTACTGTAAAATTCAGAGTCTAAGGTACAACCTTTTTAGTAAAGAACTACTTTAGTTTATGTTTTGGGTACAGAACACCTTCTAGGTCCCTTCATCCTCTTTTTCTTTCGGTGCATTTCAGGCCAGCCTTGAACCCATTTTGTCACCTAGGCTGGCCTTGAACTCGCAAATCCTCTTGCCTCAGCCTCCTGAGGGCTGGCGTTACAGGTATGCACCAACCATGCCCAGCCCCTTTACCCTCATTTCCCAACTTTCCAACTCACCTTTTTCCCTTACTCAGACCCTTATTTCCTTTCTTCCCTCTTCATCTTTTCTCTAAGTTGTACACTGTATGCTTTTATCTTAGCTGCCTTCCATCTGTTTTGGAATGGGGTGGAATATAAATAAAAGCTTAAAACATTAACAAACAAAATCTATGTTTTGTGTTTTTCCAGTGAAAACAGCAAATTAAAACTAGTGAAGTGGAAAGTCCAGTTCTTTTTTCTTTTTTAATGAATTAAGATGTTTTGTTTTGCTGACATTTGTGATGGTTCTAGTGTTGGGGGCTAAAAAGAACTGTGAACTCTTTCAGGTTAATTTATAAACACTGGATTTTTAAGAAAATCAAACATTTAGATAGTTTTAAAATTAGTTGCCATTTTAGACCACTTGGGCTGCTATAATAATATATGTGCTATATTGGGTAACTTGTAAACAACAGCAATTTCTTAGAGTTCTGGAGGATACATGAAGTCTTTAATTGTGCTGCAGTTCTCTTGGTGTCCGGTCCATTTTAAAATGTTCACCTTTGATTGTCATTTTGACTTTGGGAAAGAACTAGAAGTTGCATGGTACCAGGTCCAGTGAATAAGGTGAATGAGATAGATACACAGTAATGATTTTTGGGTTTTGGTTTTTGGTTTCTGATTTTGGTTTTTGGTTTTTTGAGACAGAGTCTTACTATATAGTGCAAGTTGGCTTATACAGTACAGGCTGTCCTCAACACTGAGATTGCAGGCACGTGCCTCCATGCCCGGCAGTAATGTTTTTACAAGCCTGCGCGTCCATCGGGTGGCACTCTATGCAGCAGCACTCACAGTATTTTGATGCCATCTTTTAAAAATATGAAAGAGGACTTCCAAGAACTGCTTCAGAAAGTGGCAAAAATGATGGGGTAAGTGTGTTTGAAGTCAAGTGGGTGGACTATTTTGAGGGAAGAGTAACAACAATGTGTCTTTTACTGTAATAACTTGTTAGAAATTTTTTAACACACTGTATTTTTTTATCTCTCCTTGAAAACGGTATGTTTTCTCTGTATCCTCACATGATGTCAGGGGCAAGGCAACCTCTGGGGCCTCTTTGTAGGACCAGTAATGCCAATTACGAGGGCTTCATTGTCATGATCTAATCACCTCCCCAAGGCTCCTTTTCCTGCTATCATCATACTGGTGATTAAGGATTTCAAAATAGGAACTTTGAGCTTACAGAGAGCATCAGTCCATAGCAGTTAGTGTTGGTAACCTAAAATAGTACAGGAGAGCTACATTCTTTTCTAACAGAAAAAGTGCTTTTCTCCTAATGTTTTTGTCTAAGAATGGAAAAGGAGGAAGTGTTCTCCCCATTATGGTGTATCTGTGTATGTTTGATTTAAATTGAAAGTTTATTATAATAAAAGACAGAACCTGTGGTTTATAAATAGAAGCTAGAAATAGTCTGGAGTTTGCTATCATTCATTAGTACATGCACTTTGTTCAAACACCTGTCTCCTAACCACATTGTCCAAAGCAGTAAGTGGACGCATCTCACTATAGTTTGTTCTCTGTCTCTTCTGCCTTTAACGCAGTATTGAAAAATGGAGAATTACATTGTCAGCGCTAGAAATAAAATATGCTAGTTTAATGCTGTGTGTCTTATCAGATCTTTTTTTTATCGCTTCCTTTTCTTGGTGCTTTTATTCATACTCCTTTTTTTCTTCGCTCTTTCCTTTGCACTTCTTGTTCTAAGTACTCCTCTTCCCTCTTCTTGTTTGCTAGCTGTTTGGGTAAGTCATTCCTAAGAATTCATTGCCTTGGAATACTTAAGTCTTTAGGTATCTGGTAATACCATTTATAGTAATTTAAAACATTAATATAAAGATTAGAAATCTTGATCAATTTGATAACAGTGGACATTTACATCTTGCATTAATGGAGAATGAATAAGAAAATGGGAACTTCAACTTCATCTTGCCAGTGATGTTTCAGTTCATTCATACAACAGATGATACATTAACTTCTGCTTTTCATGTTTTTATGGTATTAACACATTAAATTACATTGATATCATGGATCTGCCTCATGAGCTTTGAAAGAAGACTCTTTTTTTAAATTGTGTTTTTGAGACAGTCTTCCTATGCAGTTCAGGCTGGTCTTGAGCTCACTTTGTAGCCCAGGCTGGTTGCAGACTTGCAACGATCCTCTTGCCTCAGCTTCCTGAGTGTTGGGATTACAGTCATGCGCCACCACGCCCAGCTAAGAGGACTGTTTTAAGAAACATAGACTCACAGATGGTTCCATTTCTTTTCAAGCATATTATAGGTGAAATTTATGAAAGTTCTTACAAAAATATTTTATCTTAACGTATACTTTGTTGCTTCCACATTGAAAAGAGTAAGTAAGAAAGTGGCATTGAGGGTACTATTTGTAACCTTTTTGGTTTTTTGAGACAGGGTCTCACTATGTAGGTCAGGCTGGCCTTGAATATGGGGCTGTCCTGCCTCAGCCTATCAGATTCTGGGATCACAAGCCTGTACCACCATGCTCAGCACTATTCGTAACCTTTTAACTTGGTTGTAGCTAATGGGTTCCATTCTAGTGCCACAACAATTCCTATGACACATGACTGACTGACACTAGTGTCTTTCAGTTTCAGGAATAGGAGACAAATGAAAAAAAAAAAAAACGCTTATTCAGTGAAGCTTATTAATACCTGTATTAGTTCAACTAAAGTTACAAAGTAGTATACTGCTTCAATGCAGAAATTACTGTGTATCTCTACATTCATCTTTTACTTCCAGAAAGCTGTGTGTGTGTGTGTGTGTGTGTGTGTGTGTGTGTGTGAAGTAATGTGCATTTTTTTCAAGCATTGAAATAAAAAAGGCCATAAAACTTCCTCTGGTTTTATTATAAAATAGATACTGTTACCATTTTTAAAAGTATAGATTTTTTTAAAGATTAGATTCAAAACACTGATCTGAAAGTTCAGTTACTGTACTTCCCTGCTACATAAGTACAACCTTCACAGTCAACATCATTGTGCACCAATGTGGTACATTTTTTAGATTTGTTGAACCAGTAGTGATATCACTGTCACCCATAGGCCACAGTTTACATTATGCTTCATTCTGTGTTATACATTCTATAGGGTTGACACACATAACAATATACATCCACCTTTAAAATGTCAAACAGTTGAGCTGGTGTGGTGGCGCATGCTTGTAATCCTAGCACTCAGGAGGCTGAGGCAGGAGGATCACTGTGATTTTGAGGCCAACCTGGCTACAAAGTGAGTTCAAGGCTAGCCTGAATTGCATAGTGAAACTCCGTCTTTAAAAAAAAAACAGTTTCACTGGCCTAAAAATACTCTTTGCCTCATGCATTTATCTCTCTTTCCCCCTTAAACTTTTGGAAACCACTGATGTTTTGTCTTTTACAGAGTGTCATAGTTAATTTACATAGTATGTAACCTTTTCAGACTATTTTGTTTTTCACTTAGGAATACATATTTAAGCTTTTTGCATTTCTCTTAGTGACTTCATAGTTCATTTGGTTTTAGCTATGAACTATATTATGTGGATGTAACACAGTTTAACAGCTCCCCCATTGAAAGACATATTGGGGCCAGAGATATAGCTCAGCAGCATAAGCACCTGCCTGGTAAGCGCAAAGCCATGAGTTTGATCCCTCATACCAAAAAAAAAAAAAAAAAAAAAAAAAAAAAAAAAAAGGATCAGTTGCTTCTAAGTTTTAGTAATTAGTAATGAAGCCACTGTAAACCTTGTTGTGCAGATTTTTGTGTTGGACATTTCAGTTTCAGTTCATTTTGATAAATCCCAAGGAGCACAATTGATGGGTTATATGATCATATTATTATTTTATGAAAAGAAGAAATTGAATAGAATCAAAACACAATTTTCCTCTTACTGTAAGCCCAAATATTGAGTACAGTTATCCAAGTATTGTAATGCTTTTTCTAGTTTTCCTCACAATCCAAAAGTTATATTTGTAATCCCATTGAGACATTATTGGAATCCCAGCAAGTTAATTCCAGTCTACCACCTGCAATGCAACCATGGCGAGAGTAAAGACACCAATACATATTCCAAGTTAGGGACAGCCAACGGATCCTAAATCCAATCCCGAAAGGATGTGTGGACAAAGGCCCTGATTCTAAGTCCCTCCCAGAATTTATTATCTTGTGAAGAAGGAGGTGGCTCGGGGATGAGTGACAGTGAGGATGGGGGGAATTATATGAGTAACTTGAGCTGGCTAGCCAGCTAGGGAGAAAAGCATCTCTGAAAAATGCAGAGATAAGGATATGCAGAAGGATTAATTTGCATAATTCAATTAAGGTAGCAACTGAATTTGGATTACAGATGCTCAACCAGTAAAATTTATGCAAATCTTTCAAAATCTGAAAACTCCAAAATAGTAAATACTTCTGGTCCTAAGCATTTTGGATAATACTTATTGTGAAAAAGCTATGACAAAAAAATTTACTACCCTAACCATATAACTACCCAAGCCTACTTCCCTAACTGAAGTGCAGTACAGTGTTGTCAACTATTGTATATGCATAATGGTTCTCTAGAACTTTTTCACTTGCAAAGCAAACTCTGCCCAACCACTCCACATTTTTCCCTTGCCCTCAGCTCCAGGTAACCACATTCTCCTGTTTCTGTCAGCTTGACTACTTTAGCTCGCCTCTTAACTGGAGTCTTGCAGTCCTTATCTTTTTTGACAATATTTTACTGAAGCTTCATCCATATTGTAACACATGGCAGCATTACCTTTTTACTTAAGGCTGGATAATATTCCATTGCATGATATTCCATTGCATGTATACACTGCATTTTCTTTATCCATTCGTCAGTTGATGGACAGATGCCACCATCTCATGATTATTGTAAATAATGCAGTAGTGAATATGAGCATGCATATATCTCTTGGAAAACTTTTTTTCAGTTCTTTCAGATAATGTGCCACAAAGTGGACTAGTAAATAATATAGTAACTGTATTTTTATTATTTCTTTTATTTCTTGATACAGGATCTCACAGTATAGTTCAGGGTGGCCTTGAACTCACTGTGTAGTCTAGGCTGGTATTGAACTTGCACCAGTTCTCCCACCTCAGCCTCCCAAGTGCTAGAATTACTGGCACATGCCACCAGACTCAGCAGTAACTGTATTTTTAATATTTTGAGAAACTTTTTTACTGTTTTCCATTGTGACTGTACTATTTTACATTTTCACTAATAATATGCAAGGGTCTTAGTTTTTCTTCTTCCAGTGTTTTAGTTTGGTTTGGTGGCACTGGGGGATCAAACCCAAGACCCTGTAAATGCTAGGCAGTTGCTCTGAGCTACATCCCCAACCCTTAATTTTATTTTTTCCTTTTGAATAGTGGCTACCCTAATGAGTGTAAAGGAATATCTCATTGTGGTTCTGATTTGTATTTTCCTAATAATTGGTGGTACTGAGCATATTTTCATGTTCTTGCTAATCATTTGTGTATCTGTTGTTTTCTTTTTTTTTAAACATCTAGTCTTCTGATTTTTTGCAATTGGGTTATTTTTTTTGTTGAGTTGTGTGAGTTCCTTATATGTTCTAAAAATTAGTCATCTACTTTTTATATATTCTAGAATAAAACCCTTAGGTTTGCAAATATTTTCTTTTCATTCTGTTCTCATTCTATAGACTGTCTTCATTTTGTTGATTGTTTTCTTTGCTGAGCAGAAGTTTTAAGGCTGGTTGTAGTCCTATTTATCCATTATTTGCTTTTGTTACCTGTGCCTTTGGTCTTATATCCAAGAAGTCACTGCCCAATCCAATATCATGAAGCTCTTCCACTACATTTCTTCTAAGAGTCTTATTGTTAAGATCTTGAATCCATGTGCAGTTGATTGTATCCAACTTCATTCTTTTGAATATGGATATCCACTTTCCTCACTATTAGGGATTTTTAACCTGTGGGTCTACAAGCTTAGCAAATCTGCAAATTGTGGACATTCATGCTAGTTTTTAAATTACTCCTCAAATGGAAATGTTACATCTGCAGCATATTAAGACTGTCTTCTTTTGACAAGCCTAGCAAGAAAAATACTTTTCTTTGTGATCTTATGTTTTTAAACATTATTAGTTATTTTTAAAGGTGTGTGTGTCTCACATGATGAATCAAAGAAAGTTTCAAAAAAGTATTTTGGCAGAATGCATCTTTGACACCCCAGATGCCTAATACCAGTTTCTGCTAGTATGTTTACCCTACATTTATGAGGACCTCTTGTCTAAAGTTGGACTGTCTTTCTATCCTTGTGAATAGAAAGTCAAGGAAAAGGTAGATGGGGTTAAAAGGGAAGCACAATCCCTTTATTGCAGGATCACTGTGTATGTGAGCTGAAATTGAAAAGCAGAATTTAATGTTGACCTCTAAAATTGATGTTCCAAAGAGGTTTATTTGTCTTTACTAAAGGCTGTCAGTTTTTTTAATCAAGTACAATGCTCTGCCTGTAAAGCTTTGAAATGTAAACATAAAGGAAACAACATGTTTGTAATGAGGAAGTCATACAACATATGCAGATGCACATCTTAACATTTTCCCATTTATCTTAGAAGTTGCACTTAAAGAGTCACTTAGGAGGAAAATTTTAGCATCAGAATGTTTTACTATGTAGTTTAACTACATCAGAATGTTTTACTGTGTAGTTTCTATTGTCTTCACTAAAAGTGTTTTAGTTGATAATAAAAACTAAGCATACAGGTCTAACCTGTATTTGAAATAATAGTTGGTCTAGAAATAAGCAGAAGAAAAAGGTCTTATTAAGCCTGCCTTTTTTCTTACTGTCATTAGAATACCATAACCTCTTCTACTTGACATGTATAAAATTGGCTGTTGTCTTCCATTTATTTTCAGAATTATGTGCACCAGTGAAGCAGCCTGATCTTTAGACTTTAATTTAATTATTAAATTTTTTTATATTAGAATGGGTGGCTGTGTCCTTTGTGTGACAGTGCCTAGCAGTGATAAATATTTGTTGAATAAGTAATATATTTATTATACTTTTTTGGGTAACACATGAATTTGTATGTTGAGATTTTGATTGCTTTTTAACCAAATATGGTTTGGGAATATAAAAAGTATAATTTTATGTGATATTGATACGAAATCATCTTTATATCACATTCAGAAAAGATCCCTCTACACGGTTATTGCATAAATTTAAAATAAAAGTACAAACCTTTGTAGTGAATATCAGCCAGAGATGTGCATCAGATTGCAGGCTGGACCTGCTGAACCTAAATCTTAGGAGTGAAAGAGATGTCCATTTTTTAAAATCTCTACCAGTGATTATAATGGGTTATTGAATGATCAGTAAGACTTAAAACAAGTAATGTGCACAAGACTTGTTCAAAACTCCAGATATTATACATTAAAGTCCATGTTGCACAAAGAGTGATTAACTGCTATAAAACAACTGTGAAAGAAGCCATATGATGGTAGCAGTAGTTAGGACAGTGAGGAATATCCAGTAGCCGTGTATTTGAGCGGAGTTCAGTGTAATGGTTTTAGCACTGGATTCAGAGGCATCAACTTGACTCACTACCAAAGTTGTGAATTTAGTAGTTTGACATTGAGCAGCACTTTCCTTAATACCTCTTGTTGTTTATTCATCTGTAAAGTAAACATAAATGATTCTGTCTTACCTGGTTATTATAAAAATTAAATGAGATACTTTATGGAAAAGGTACATAATAATAAAGATAGGTTGTCAGTAAATGTTGCATAATTCACTTATCAGTAACCTTCAGTTATAACTTATAAGGATATATAAGATTTCTTGATTTGGCAAATATACCATTTTCATGTGTCTAGTCCAATGTATAAAAGCTAGTGAGTGATAAAGCCAGGAATGGAAAAAACACAGCCTCCTAAATGTCTGTCCAAAAAGAAGAAGTAATGGGGGTAAAGCCTGGACTATGATTTGTCAGTAGACTGTGTGTAAGCTTTGCACCATTGTCTTTTGTATTTTTTGCAGTATTGTCCCATGTTGTATGAATTAATTTCAGTACATTAAAATTCAGTGTGACTAATCAAAAAAGTGTTGCTGAGAAAAATTGAGCTTTATTCTTTAAGTGCTTAAAAATTTTAATTTAATTAACTAATTTTTATTTATGTATTTTGAGAGAGGGTCTCACTATATAGCTGGCCTTAAACTCAGTGTGTAGCCCAGGCTGACCCTAAAACTTGTAGCAGTCCTTCTACCTCACTCTCCCAAGTGCTGGGATTACAGGTGTCCGCCACCATGCCTGTCTAAAAAGTTTAACTTATTCTACTGTGTTAAAACAATCACATATTTTATGCTGCACTTCTCATCACCTCATGGACACTATTCTGTTAGCAAGTTTTTCTGATTGATACACATGGAGTAGTTTACCACAGCAGGCAGAAAGGAAGTTCCTCTATTCCTTTCCCTATAAAAGGCATGTTTTGAAGCATTATTTGCAAGTACATAATTAAATTTAAATGCAATCAGGAGAAGGAAGTATGTATTTTCATTTATTAGGTTTATTCTGGAAAAATGGCTGGAGTTTATATCATGTTGTGGACTCAAATGTATTAGTTTGGAATATATGTTTCATAAGATAGCAAGTTCTGGACTTTTTATCTGGGTCTGATGTTAACTTCATAAATTACTACTTCTTTGTTGTGGGTATATGTATGTCTTAGTTACTTTTCTCTTGTTGAGACAAAATATTAGACACCCAAATTTAAAAAAGGGTTTTTTTAGCTCACAGTTTGTGGAGGTTTTAGTTCGTACTAGGCTGGCTCCAAGGCTGAGTGGTATGACTGAAGGGGCAACAGTTGAAGGCACTGGAAGACAGTAAAAGCAACAAAAGCAAGAAGGCAAAAGGGAGGATGAGCCTCTTCCCCTCCCTCCCTTATATTGTACAGGATCCCCATCCCCAGCCAGGTGTACACTCACACCGCTGACGCCAGCACTAGACAGTGAACCAGTCACAAACTCTAGATTTAGCTGCCTCTGAAAAGCCCGCCCCCTATAACCATATGAGGCTTGGTTGGGGGGACATGCAGATACAAACCGTAGTGGTGTATTAATTGGTAGTTAATTTACTTGGCATCCAAGCAAATATCTCTTTAATGTTCTATAAATAATGATATTGCCGTTTTTCATCAATAAACCAGCAATGGATTTTAAAAATAACTAGTTTTTTTAAATGTGTGTTTAATACATATTTTAAAATCCAAAAACTACAGAGGTTTACAGAGTTTTTAAAATTTATCTCTCTAGTCACTTAGTTATGTCTCATAAATGCAAAGAAAAACACGTTACTGATTTCTTTGTAAGGAAAGGTCTTTCCTGGAAATCACATACTATAATTTCATCTATACTTCATTGGCCAAAATTGAATCACAGCCATAATAGCTGTTGAAGACAAAGAAAATACAGCCTTTTAGTTGAATCCATTGCTACCTTGAAAAAAAGTTGTTCTGCTTCCTAGTTTAGGGTAAAATATGCTATTAGATACCAACTAGAAGTCTTTGCCTAAGATTGTTCTGACTTTTACTCACCAAAAGTGTGTAAAGCTAGCAGTTTTACAATTTTGACACTTTTTACCAAGCATACATAATTGAATTCTGATGAAGTTAGAAATACCCTGGTTATACTTGTGTCTCATTGAAAAATGAAATTTAACTTGATATTGAATATACTGCAAGCAAAGTAATTTTTGTAAGGATAATTGGTGAGTCTTTAGGTTGAAATATGGTTTTACTCTTTTTTTTTTTTTTGCTTAAAGGTTTTGAAGAAGTTTGCATTAAATGTGTAATATTAGGAAGATGTGTAGACTGGATGACCTCTAAGATTCCTTTTAGTACTATAAATCAGTAACATATGATGAAGTTGGATTGAGATTGAGGTTTTAGACATGTCAGCTGTGTAGTGCCAACATGAAATACTAATTATTCACAAGATTTATAGCTTATTACAGTGGATGAAATCATCAGAAAGGTTAATGAAATAAAAAGAAGGTTGAATTTTGAGAATGCCAACATTCAGAGAATGGTTCTTTCTCTTATCCTTTTTTTTTGTCCCTGGATTTTTTTTTTTTTTTTTGATCATTTTGTCTTTTTGAGACAGGGTCACATATGCAGTTCAGGCTGACCTTGAGCTCACTTTGTAGCCCAGGCTGGTTTTGAATTTGTAACAGTCCTCCTGCTTCAGCCTCCCAAAATGCTGGGATTATAGGCATGTACCACTACTCACAACTCCTGGAATTTAATTTTGAGGAATCAAGTTTTGATTTTGATTTTCGTTTCTTAGACTTCATATAGTCAAGGTTTTATTGGTTGCATTCAATGTGGTGAACATATTCTGTTATATTTTCTGTTCATTGGTAGTTGGATCTGGAGACTATATACATTTATGGGTTTTGTATGAGTTTTAGTGGGTAGATACAACAATTTTACTAGGTAGTAGTGCTGTACTGGATCAAGAGAAGTATAATAATTGAGTTATCTCTCCTTTTTGATATAGACAGAGGTGATTAATAGCTAGATCCACTAATTCATTAATATTTGCAAAATGGTGACATTCTGTCATTCCTTTATTAGTTGAAATACACCTATAAAGTGAAACAAAGATAGTATTTAATGTATAATTTGTTCATTTTATCCATTTTCAGAATAATTAACTGGTTCACTAAGATCCTTCAACAGTGACCAATATTGTTATTATTAATTTATGGATTTAATCATATTTGATACTTTCATTGCACTACAATTACTGTCTTTACTGGTGTGCCTCCTTTTATATCACTACTCTTGTGTTTTAGAAGCCATTATTAAATAATAAGATTACTTGAATATACTCTTACAGTTCAAATAGCCACTAATTTGACTATTGGACAGGTAATATATACAACACATCTATGCTGAATGAAGGATTAAATCATATCTCAGGAGGGATGGACTCACAAGGCACAAGATTTCATCATGCTACTCAAAATGGCAATATGAAACTTACGAATTAGCTATTTCTGGAATTTCCACTTAATGTTTTTCAGACCGTAGTTCACTATGGTTAACTGAAACCTCAGGAATCAAAACCACGGATGAGGAGGAACTACTGTACTCCTAAGTAAGACTCCACTGAGACGGTCTGATCTATGAGACCATTCTTTCCTGTTAAAGACCCTCATTCACTTCACTTTGAAGTACCCCAGAAAACACATCCAAGTAAAATACATCATGCTGGGTAATGTCCCCTTACCTTTTTGCTTTCTTTCTTTCTTACTGTACTTCATATACATTTTTCAAAATGAAAGGTATTTGTCATGCTGGCACCAGATTTTTTTTTTTTTTTTTAGATTTTTTGTTTTGTTTTTTAGGTTTGACAACCACCCCAACTTCTATATCCTGAATTTTATTTTCCTCATCTTTTGTAATGTTGCCAGATAAGCACCCCTTTCTGAACAGAAAGACCTAAAAATTATTAAAGCTGACAGTACACAGGTTTCCCTTAAGCATGCTGCCAAAGGGCACAACCTTTCAGCACTGGCAGGAGGAGCACTTGCACAGCAGCCTTTTCTCCCCATCCTAACTAGAAGTCATAAAATATCCCTGTCAGCACTGACTTTTCTTTGGTCTCATATCCTTGGCCTTACTACATTAAGATTGGTTTGTGCTCATAGCTTAAAAATAAAAAGAGAAAGGAAGGAAGGGTATGGAATGCTAATCAGTATTTTTGTCTTCCCAAAAGACTTTAGGCCACTGAAATACAGGAAACTTGAGAAGCACATGGTTCTTCACAATAAGTGAAAACTGATCTAGAACAATTACTTGATACGTGGTAATTCTTCCATTTGATATTTATTTTTCTTTTAGGAAAGCATAGTTTGGGAATTTTCTTGTGTCCATTAAGAGCATAAATATTTTGAAGCAGTACTATAGGATTTTTCCTTTTCTTATTAAGACTGTTCATTCCGCAAGCTTGGGTAAGTATGTTTTATAAAAGTACTTGCTTTCTGACCAGGTTTCAGTTAGTAAAGCCCTCTCTTTCAACAAACAGCTATTGTGTAACAAGTGGTAGAGAGATAATGGTGAAACAAAACACACTGTGTCTTGCCCCACTAGAAACAGCTAAGAAACTAAAAGACTTCTTTTTTCTTAGATTTTTAAAGTTTTCCTACGCCAGATTTCTGAGAAATGCTTTCTCCCAACTAATGAATAATAACTTCTGGAGGAGTATTGGAGGGAGGAGGGGACTCTTACTAATGAGACAAAAGGTTATGGTTTCTTTGAAATATTCTTATGATCAACAAATTACAGTATGCTGGAAAAAATATACAGTGGTTACTTGAATATAGTTCTGGCTCTGAAATACATACATACTTAATGAAACCAAAATTGAGTGTCCCTAAAGTAGGCTGATCTATATATAATATTTCCAAAAGTAGAGAGCTTTTGTGGGCAGTCTCCATCAACTTTCTCTCCATGCCCTCATTGTGTAGTCCCCTTAACTTCCAGGTGTACGCGGAGGAGCTTGTTTTGTTTTCTTTTGTTCTGTTTTGTTGAGACAGGCTCTCTCTGTAGTCCAGGGCCACGTTGAACTTGTGGCAGTCCTCTGGCATCAGCCTCCCAAGCGCTGGGATTACAGGTGTGTAGCACCACGCCTGGCTAGGAGTAACATTTCATAATAAAAAAAAATTTCTGTGAAACGTAGTTGCGGTCAAAAGTGTCCTTGGAAGGTATGGAGGGAAAGATTTGTGATGGTTTCTTCATAGAATTTCGGAGTTCAGAAGCCTGATACACTGTCCAGTCCAAGAACATGTATTATAGAGTCCAGGAGACTTTCATTCAGGCCCAGTTTTGTTCTCTGACCAGGACAAGTTTGTTAAGTTCTGTGCATCAGTTTTCTAGTTTGAAAAGGGAAGGCAACAGTCCTTCCTATAAAAAATGCTTATGAAAGGCCCTTACTGTTTATTTATTTTATGTATTTATCTGGTTTATTGGTGTTTTCCTGACTTTTAATAGTTTCCGCTAATGTTGATAGTTGATGAACATTGTGTCAGGCCTTATTCTGCTGTGAGACTACCTAAAATCAGGATGTGGTCTGCATTATAATACAGTAGAATTTCAATCAACTATCTCTAAAAGAGAGAATGACAAAGTTCTCAAAAAAAAAAAAAACCAATCGCTTAATTATAAAAGTAGCAGAAAGATGCACAACATTTTTACTAGAATATGATTAATTCAGTTTTGCCAATAGTCATATTCTTATCAAATGATACTTAATAACTTCTGAATAAATAACTCATTTTTATTTATATGAGGGGAAGTAAAGCTCTGGAAAATTCCTAGAATTTATTACATAGTTATATGGTTATATTCTTAATGTTTATGAGCAGAAATCAACCATAAAACAAAACCAAAATAACAGAGTAGTTTGTGAGTTAGTGCTGATTGTTTCTGTCCTAAAAGTAAGAACACTTCTCAAGTAAGTGTTCTCTTTAGTTTTCACTTTTCAGTTTGGTTGTTTATTTTTGTTTCATAGTTTTTTAAGACACGTTCTCACTGTGTAGTTTTAGCTGGCCTTGTCTAGCCCAGGCTGGTGTCAAACTCCCAAACTCTGAGTCTTCCTGCCTCAGCCTCTCCAGTGCTGGAATGATGGACTGCCATAATATGCCGCCACACCTGGCTTGCCTTTCCCTTTTGCACGGTGGGTATGTTTATGAGCTCAACGTTAACCCAACCCTAGCCAGAGCTCGTGTACCAGGAAGCGAAGTAATACAGTATTGTGTGAGTTTGTGCGAGGTTTTTTGGTTTTGTTTTATAAGGGAGGGGAAGGAATACAAAATACATTTTTGTATAGATAGAATGAACATTTATTAAAGGTGAGGGTGAAAGTTGGAATTCTTGGATTACAAAAGAGCAACCCAAACTCCTATGAGGATATGTTGGCTCACATAATTAGACTTTAAGACGAATAGAAGTAAAGTGGACCTTAGACAGATTAGAAATGCCAGGTGTGAATATTGCCAAGACTCTTACTCCCTTTCTCTTTCTCTACAAATTGTATATTTTCTCTTGAATTACTTTCTGTGCGTACTATATTCTTAGTTTTTCAGCCAAAGCGGAAAAGGGACCTTTCTCAAACTTTGAGAATTCCTGTCTAGTTTTGGATAACAAGGGCTGTAATCTGTTTACCAGTAGAAGGAACTGGGAACATTGATTGGGAAGACCAAAAATAATAGCCACCTCAAGTGGAAAATTCTTACTTTGAGTGCCAGAAAAAGATCACCTTCATAGATGAAGAGACTGAAATTACACATGGTCCAGGCCGGTGTTATGTTGCACTTTTATTGCTGCCTTCTGTCCTAGTCCTCCTGTTTCATCTCCATCTTTCTGCTAAATTATGCGGTATCCCTCAAACAGGGAAGATAGCCAACTTGGACAGCTCCCTGGCCACTAGGAAAGAGTTTGTTGGAGATTCTACATGGCTTGTTACCTGATTTATCCCATTCCTAACTCAGATCAAGAGCTTTTACATAATAAAATTGTATTTTTGCCTCTTTTTTCCTTTGTAATTTTTATACTATAACTTGTATAGAAATACAGATTTTATTGGAAAAGATGCACCTTTCTGTCTCAGTCTCCGTTGTCAAGGCAAAATCCTACTGTTTAGGATTGTAATATTTGTTTTTGTTGTTTTGGGGGGGATTTTTTTGGTACTGGGGATTGAACTCATGACCTTGCGTTTGCCAGGCAGGTGCTTATGCTGCTGAGCTAAATCCCGGCCCAGGATTGTAGTGGTTTTGCATACTGTCAGTTTCCAGGAGCTTTTGCTGTATAAAGCAAGGTGCCAGGAAAATTCACTTATTGCTCAAGCTATAGAGTATTTTTGGTAGTTTCCAGTTTCTGCAATTAAAATATGTAGCTGGGCTGCTCCCCACATCCCATCTCAGATTGTTCTGGTGTAGCATTTAATGTGTCTGATTTTACAAAGGAAAATCTGCATCAGGTTTTGAAGTTACTATTAAAATGTACCTCGGCAGTACAGCCAGATGGCATCCTGATGCTCACTGTATTCTAGGATTATTCTAAAATAGCTAGCTCAAATAGAAAAGTCATCTTAAAGTATGTTCCTGGCCTTTTATCTTGGTTGTGTATTTTAACTTGCACTTATCTTAAAATCATAAAACCAGAATGGAGAATTTAACCTTTCCAAAATGCCCTGTGTGTTTCTCCATCCAACACTCACATTGTGATGCCAGCACCTACTCTCACAAATGAAGTATGATGGTACGTTCGTGATTATACCTTTCATTAAATAGTGTACTCAAGAATTTGTCAGTACAGGTAATCTTTTATAGTACAAAGATATGCTTATTTTGAGAAAATAGAAAAAGAATGGTAACTGTTTATAGTTGTAGAACTATCAGACATCTATGTTTGTCTTTTGGAGACAGTGTTTCACTCTGCAGTTCAGGCTGGCCTTGAACTCACTTTGTAACCTAGTCTGGCCTTGAACTGTAGCAATCCTCCTACCTCAGCCTTCCAAGTGCTCAGATTACAGGTATGCATGCACCACCACACTCAGCCAGTATTAGGCATCTTAATCTGATTCCAGTATGATTATAATGACACATACACATACATTTTCAGTATCTTCAAGTAAAATAATTGAATTTAAATTTTACCAACTAGGAAGCTGTTAAGGATGTATAGTTTTTCACTTGTGATTCATGCCTTAGTTAGTCTCCATAACAGATTAAATTTCTGTTTTATGTTACAGTGGGTGTTCCCTGAGTTTAATTCAGGGAGTTTAAAAGGAGAAAGTATCCCCTTTTCTCTCCCCTATAAATGAGTACTTTACTAGTTAACAGAAGTTTGTTTCTTGGTACTTTACATTTGCCATCTGTAATTTATCATTTGATTTTTTTAATTAATCAAGTTTATTGGTATATTTTAGATTTACATAATGATCACATTCATCCTAGCGTATTTGTGCCTGTATGTGATGTCTTCCTTACTTTTCCCATTGCTGAGACAAAATACTAGATGCCCCGTTAAGGGAGGAAAGGTTTATTTAGCTCCCCGCACCCTTAATCCCATCATTGACCTAAGAATGAATCACACATGCTGCATTCAGTCATCTATTAGAAAGCTATGATCACACGAGTCTTTGGCGGACATCTCGACCCCAACCATGGTCAGTGATATCACTTGATTCTTTCTTTCCCATTCCCCTAGCCCCTCTTCAGCTCCTCTTCCCCTCTTTATTTATTTATTTATTTTATTTGAAAGAGAATAAAACAAAAGGGGGCAGTACAGAGCAGATCAGAACAGGACAACATAGGCAACACAGTACTTTACATTAAGTCAACTGGACATCAGCAGTATCTAACACCATATCTCTTACTCTGCTATAGTTGAGCATAGTTTCAAATACAATAATATCAAACATAACACAATAGTATAAAGCCATGCATAGAGTGAAAGAATTGCAGGGCTTTCTGAACCGAATAACAGAAAATGATCAATGGGTACTATAATATCTCATTTTTGATAAAAAAGAAAAAAATTTGTTTGAACTATCACACATATTCAAATTCCAATAAGACACAATGTGGTAGATAGAACCAACGGTAGTAGAACAAAAAAAGCATGGTAGGACTTCTAAGAGGGATAATATTAAATCAGCAATAGCTGTCATAATGTTTTCTTCAAAACAGCTGTTCATATCATC